>JARHVA010005943.1:0-167500 GCA_037957365.1 Torreya grandis | reverse complement strand
CCACTAGGCCTTCTAGGCTTAATTTACACCCTTGGACCTCCCAAGAATATCATACCTCAATATCATAAGATGGCTCACCAATGCAAGCTATCAATGATCACCAAGCATTGTTTCTTGATTCCAATAGCAAGCTTTTATCATTATCTTTCTAATTGACTTGTTTAAACAAGTCAAAAGTTGACTAATAATGCTTTCTTTGATGCAATGTAATTTAGGGAAAGGGTGAACTTAGCCAAGGTTCCAAGTGGTTATCATATTATCATTATGAGAATTATAGTTTCCCACAACCATTAAATTTAGCTAAAATTCACAAATTTATAGCACCTCAATATTATAGTACATAGTGATTATTCATTTTCAAGTTACATAGTGGTTGTAATCAACTAAATATATCAGAGTTTTTACCTAGTAAAACCTGCCTAGTCTCTTATTTATAAGTCCACTACTTAGGACAAAACTGTGTTCCCCAAGAATTAGACACATTACTTAAAATTTTTGCATCGTTGCAACTAGATATGTATATAAACACATAATCCAATCAATAAATCATAATTTATTTCCCCATTTGTCAATAAAATATAGTGATATGAATTTTTTTTGTTTGTCCACAACAAGTCCTGGTAAACTTTAGAATAAGAGGTAAGGAACAACACTTGATAATCCTACCAATTTATAGAGAGTCTAATAGTGACCCACAAGTATGCATTTATGTTTTAGGTCACATCATGGCACAATTCAATCAACTAGATTGATATATATATAGATGTGAACAAAATAGTTGCATACACATAGTAACTTAACATCACCTTTACTAAGGTCTACTATCACATCTCCCAAAGGTAGACTTGCCCTGGGATAACCTTGCTAACCCAAGGTCAACTTAAACCTATGGAGACATTCTTACTTCAATCACAACTATTAATCTAAAAAAATGGCATATGTTTTTTGTAATTTCAATATTTTAGCTCTTTTTAACAATTTAAACTAGATATTTGGTTTATTGAATAATAAATTATAGTAATCTTATCTATAATACCATCAATAGTTATCACAACCATTCATGATTTTTATTTTCTTAATGGCTCAAGACACTCCCTCTATAAGTGGAGAGCTCAAGCTCAACTAACTTACCCAATTAGATCATCTCCTTGCACCCAATTTGGCCTTCCAAGATTGAGTTAAATCCTTGGTCTTTCCTAGGTCATAATGTTCTAAGAACCTAGTGATGGTTTACCCATACAACCCATCAATAGATACTAAAATATATTTCTATTAATTTTAAGATTAAATCCTTTATCACTTATATCCCATTGACTCACCCATACAAGTCAATGTTTGATAGGTGAGGCTTGCCCAAATGTAATCAAAATTGGGAAGCGTTAACCCAACAAAGGCTAAGAAAAATAACAATAGCCGTCATAGAAATTGAGACTTATATCAACCATTACCTTCAATAAATTCATAAATTTCCATCATCCCAATATTATATAATAACATTAAATTAGTCCCATTAGCTATCATACCTTGTAGGTTGATATACTTATGTGTACACACAATCATGTATTAGTTACAACATTAAATTTTTCACCCACATAAGTAGGTGGTGGGATATTTTTGAGCCCCTTGACATTTGGGTCAACCAAAATCAACACCCTCTCTTGTATCCCAAGTTTATTTGCTTAACCGATTTTAGATTGGGGAAAATCTCTAGGGAAAACATTCTTGAGATTATACAACCTATGGTCCTACTTTCCAATCTTGCCTTAAATGGATTATCTAGTTATTAAATCCTTATTATGGATTTATTCCTTCTTATTAGGCCACCCATTACCTAGGATTTGATTAACATGAGTACCACTAGATCTGACTCTATCCTTGTTTCTAAGAATCATAGAATAACATTCTAGGCATATTGCAATTTTTAAACATCTCTTGGATTATCAACTGTTAGGAACCCAAAAGTAAGTAAAACATGATTCAATTGTAAAGTGAATTAATAATGATCTTTATTTTCAAAAAGTGAGAGAAATAAACGTTATTATTGATAATATTTATAGCACAAGAAATGATATCAGTTGAAACAACCCCAAAAAATAATTTAGGAATTGTTATACACGGTACATAATAAAATTATGTGTGGAGCCCACTACACAACCTTATGATGCATGATGCATCAACATGGGTCTGCACAAAGATGAGTATACAACCCATAAATCTATTGGGTCACTATTATCACCGAATAATGTACCCTAGAGGATGGTGTTCAAGATTCCTCTAGATTTTGGAAACATGGGAATACTTCTAGGTATGTGGGTGTACCTATAGTAGAATTAGACCTCTAGGTGTAAGGGCTAACTCCCTGAATATATTATTAAGTGATTATCATCTACTTAGCTAATTTATTATGGGAAAAGAGGTAGAAGTTTGCATGAAAATAAACTACTTTAAGTGGGTGATATACCAAGATTATTTCCACATGACCATCATACTTATTTCACTAAGAAACAATACCTACAAACCAATTTTAAAGTCTTAAATGTTTCTAACATAAGTATTTCAACATAGAGGTGATATGCATGACACAACACAAGGAAAACTAGAGGGAAAATTTCACACTCTAAGAACAATTATACACTTGAAAGGAGACTAATACACTAGTTATACTCTATTTGACATGTTATAATAGTAACTCTTGCATAAACATGAGAGGACAAGGAGAAGCAAGGATAGAAGATTATCACTTAACATCACAATACATAACTTTGTACACTTATACAAATGTTCATGAACTCAAAACTAGACTTTCATTTATTGTTAAAAATGAAAAATACAATGTCAATCCAGTAGGGATTTACCATATATGGTGTGGTATTAGTCTGCAAGAGCCAAAATGGCTACTACTTATAGAATTTAAGAGAGAGGAGAAGAGAATGAATTTCAAGAGTCACTAGGACATGTGTCATGTTGATAAAAGGAGTTACTCATGTAGGAGAGATGAATATGTAATATACCATGCAATTTCTACTTGGACAAATGTACTTCAAAACATGAGACTCTTGAAATTTGGCATAGAACTCTTCAATTATTTTTTCAAAAAATTTCCTTCATCATTTGGACTGCTTAAAATGTCCAAAATATATTAAATATATATGTGATGATTAAAATTAGAGGGAAGGTTTATATACAAGCTCTAACATGCACTAGTTTCATCCTTAATCGTCAATATCTTTCTAGAAATGAGTTATCACTGTCTGCAATCCAAATAACTCCTCATTAACTCACCCTTCACACTTGGCATCAAATTTTTTCTTCAATTTTCCAATATGATCCATATAGAAGAGTGTATGACACTATTTATGACCCCTCATGGCCTTATATTACTTAATAAGGACTTAAAAAGCCTACCACTTCAATTTTTCACTCTCTCACTACCTTGTTTACTATGTCAGTTTAGACTAGTTGGGATGAATGCACTTGAAAATATAGTTTTGAGATTAGATAAAGCATTAAATAAATAGGGTGAATTATATTAAGTCTTATTATCTCTCCTAAAGTGGATTACATCATTTGCAACCCCACCATACCTTCAAAAAACCAAAATTAGTCAGGAAAATACATTTTCAACCTATCTATATAGGTAGGGTACAACTTAATATGATAGGAAGGATCCCTAAAGAGTCCTCCACAACTTATAAACATTCCCCAAGCCATTATATTTCATTTATATTTCCTTTATCCTTTATTTTCCCAATTGGGTCACTACCAAGGGTTTAAGAGGGTTTAGAGTACTTTTTCCCTTTAAAGATTATCCATATAGGTCTAATGTTGGATTTGTAAATAAATTCAATAAAAAAAAAATTCAGGACCTCCTTCATCCTTCTATAACTCCTTATATCCCCATGTAAAGTGTCCAAGAAGGTGTGAGCTCTAAAAGTTGCCCTCTCAAGCTTTGTTCTCCATTTTATGCAGGCTTGAATTGGTCTGAGCCAAGAAATGGATTCTCTATAGTATTCCCTACATTATAATAGCTTTATAACTCCTTATAACTCCCTAAAAACATCTTATAATGGATTGGAATGTTCCTCTAATTCTAGAAGTGGTAGTAGACCCCTTGAGGGTTTCAGGCCTAGACTAGACCAAGTAGGTTTGATTGTATCCTTATAGGTTTAGGACACCCTAAAAATTTTATAACACTTGGACATTGTTCCTAATTTTTTTTTAGGTGTTATACAACTTTCAACATCTTTCTGCAAGGCTCCATCAATCTCTATCTCACCCTTTCATCATTTTCCCTCTAAACTTGTAGACTTGCATCTTTTGGGAGTGCCCTCTATCTAAGAAAAAATAAAGGGAAATTACCCTATTACCATAGACTAAAGGATGACATTAATGTATTCAAAAAGTCATATATATACTATATTAAAGGTTTTAGATCTTTACCATACTATTAGACCCTCCAAACATCTCAAAACCTCTAGGCAAACTACCAAATATCTCATTGTATGAAGGGTTCTAATCATTAGCTATAGGTTATTGTGTAGGGATTCATCCATTATTTATTTATTCTATGTGAAGGTATAAAAAGGCTATATAAATTTTAAAGTTTTTGAAAACCTATTTACCATCTAATCCTTACCAAACATTTCAACATACACCTTGCCCTTTGACTGGGTATAAGTGTTGATTGTGTTTCTCCTACCTTTAGGTGAAATCTACCTATTATATATTATGTTCAATTCCAAAATAAACTATTTAGGTTATATATGGTCATATAATAGTTCTAATTTTTCATATCATGCTTTGAGAGAGGAAAACTTTAAGACTAGTCATGCTCAATTATCATTGTTATACCACAATCAATTGTAGTTGATTGTCTTAGAGCAAAAAGGTGAGTCTTGTAGGTGTTGATGAACTATTAAAAACTCATGTTTCATTCCCTTGGACCCTATGGATTCTTGTAACTAGCTTCCATTAACAAGCATTTGTATCTGTAGGCTTAGTATGCCCAAGGTTTACTTTATGGTCTTTATGAGCATCAATAGTTAGATTGTAGGTGGATACTCTAAGGGAAAGGCACCTATAGGTGATGATGCATGACCATATCTTTAAGTTAAGATCTTTATTGATGACCTTAGTGCTCTATCAACTCAACTAGACCAATTAACATGAATGCATGCTCTTACCTTATTATATTTTGGTGTAGATTTCACTTGAAGCTTAAATCTTGTAGACAACACTAAAAATATATAGTGAATAAATACAAGATTTTGAGGTCTTCAAATATCACTTTCCTTTAGTCACACAACCAATACTTATTGTGAGGCTCTACCCTTATGATAGAGATACAAGGTATGCTCATATGGATTGATCAAAATTTTATGGAACATTAATATATATTAACACCAAAAGCATTGAGGGCACTATTTTGGAGCTTTTAGGGATTTTATCCCTAAAGCTTAGTCCTTCAAATTGAGGATGGATTTAAAGAACCTACCTACCAATATAATTATTCATATATTATTATCAAGTTATACCCAACATAAAATACCTCATAGAGGTCTCAACATGTTTGAACACATTTATATCACACCTTCAGACTGTTGTGTAAACTACCTATAGGTGGTCATTTGCAGGTTGTAGGGCAGTGAGTATAAACATAAGCAATGTAATAGTATAGGAATTATAATCAGATTTATACTTTATCAAAGTGTTCAAATGAATATCTACAACTTTGGATGATTTGAAACAATATTCCACATCCCATTTCAATGTGACATGTTTCTTGTAGGCTACTGTAGGTGCACATCAATGGACTGACTATGTATATGTTTTACATTTATTATAATATTCCTTCTTATGTCACTTTATAAGGTTTTATTTTATATATTATACTCCAATAATGTGTCCCATGTATTTAAAATCTTCAAAAAATATTCATAACCATGCACAAATCTCAAAACACCATGACTGTAAGTGGGAGTAAGTAGAGAGTTGACTGTGTGCAACATTTTTGAATAAAACCTTCATGATGATAGCTTTAGATATTTAAATTAGGAATACAGATATTTTCATGACCTTTAAGATTAATATAACCTCATATGACATTGATTTGGATTCATTGAATAGCAGATACCTTATGTAAGTGATTAAAACTGATTACAAATCCATTGGTAACGTCAAGCTATAAAATTAAACTATTTGTCTCATAGAATAATATTAAAACTTGTACCCAAATATGGGAAACATTTGAGGAGGGATTCCATATCCTATAGAATAAAAATCACCAACTATATTGTATGAACTAGCTCATATAGGAAAAAAACATGTAGGGTGTGGGGATTGACTAGAAAATAAGATAGTCAACTTGTTAGGAATGGTTCATAAGCATAAAAAGTTAATCCTTGAAATAAAAACATGAATGTGAAACTGACTAATTTTAATATCTACCACCAAGATCATTTGACTTGGAAGACCTCCTATTAGCCATACCAAGAAGAAACATGTTGACTGGTTCTATTTGGCTAGTGGAGCGATGGAGAGATAGAACAATTTTATTCCATTTTTAAAATTTTAAAAGCATTTAAAGCATGGAAATGGAATTAGGGAACTTAAAATTTCACTCCATAGGATTTTCCCATGTGCCACTCTCTCCCATAGGCTATAAAAACTTTAAAACTCCCTCTTTTTCACTTGTTTTCTTGATTTTTAGTTAACGCCTACAAGTTTCTATTAGTACTGCCATTCTTGATAAGGAATATGATATGTGCTAACGTGAGGGAAATTTAGGAGTTTAGAATACTTGTCTACCTAATAAAACTATACCACTTCATTTAATGACTCATATATGACCTCTAAGTGATTCAAAATTACATAAGGATTAAATGTGACCATGACCAAGGCTAATAATACATTAAATCACATAAAATGAACCATGACACACCCTATGAAATTATAATAGACCCATATATAAATTTTTTTATTATATGGGGTTGACCCATTTTGATTTATGGTAAACAATGGTCAACATTCTTGGTGATTGCCCAAGGGTGGTATGCTTAATATGCTAGGACCAATAGCTTAATCTTGTCCATTGGGCCATGGAATCACCTATACACTAGTTTGACACAAATTTCCTTTTATGCCACACCAAACATAAATAAAAGACACATAAAACAAGACACACCCAAAATAAACACGTGTTCAACTAGAACACTTATGGAACACAACATAACTGAGAAAAACACACACACCTAATCTAGTATTTACAAAACCTCACTTTTGAGGTGAAAAACATATTATCATACCTCAATCAGGGTCAAAAATAGTTCCCCTTGCATCTTTGTCACTCCATGAAGACAATCTAACATGAAAAACATGCTCATCATCAACCACTTTCATATGTAGATGGTCAAGAGGCCTACCACCTTTATGTATTCTTAGGTATACAAATGGGATATTTGTAATATTAATGAATTATCTTTATTTTTATTTAAGATACTTGATTTGATATTCAATTTTATTTATCTTTGTCATCTTTGATATGCCTTCTTCAAACTACATAATAGGAGTGGTGACAATTGCCTTAACTTTGCTATCTTCTTATGCATGGTGTGCTTGATACATAGAGACATCAAGATATTATTATTTATTTTCCAATACTTTTTAATGTGACTCAACATCATATGGATATCTTAACTATCCTTGAAGCACAACAAAACCTTCCTTGGATGCATGAAACTCCTCTTTGACTGCATGCTTTTGAATAACAGTAAGGTCCTTACTTTCATGCTTGATGAACCTTCATTTTCCTTGCTCAATAGAAAACTCAACATCGTGTTTTTTAGGATCATTATCAAACTCATTATTTATACATTTATTTTAAGGGGAATGAACATTACTTATTTGATCATATTCTTGACAAATGGCATTGAAATTTTACCATATGTCATCCTCCTCTTCCTCATGAGTTTCATCATTAAGGGTAGCTTCATCAATAACAAATAGAAATAAATCATACCTCACTCCATGATGATTAATAATATTATTTAATCCATCATCATCATATACATGAATCAAATAGTTACTCTCATCATCTTTTGAAAATTAATGTTTGACACTTACCTCAGCTCCTTCAAATGGCTCTTCATGGATGACATAAGTGCCAAGGTCATTTTGATCAAAGTATGCATAAGGATCGTGATCATAATAATAAACTCCATATTCATATATAAGGAAGTCATAGATGCCTTAAATCTTTGAAGAATCACCATCATCCACATTAGACTCCTTCTCATTGATCATACAATTCAAGTTAGAGCTTGTTTCAACATAAGGTTCAATGTGAAACCTTGCAAGATGTTGAGTTATTATAGTCACCTTGGATCCATAACTTGTCCTAAAGGCCAAGAAGTATTATTTATCTAAGATATGTCCACCTATATTGGATTTAATGTCTCTTGAAATAAAAATTAAAAAATAAGTAGAAAGGTCAATAACAACCATGTTTTTGAGGATAGGAAAACTAGGATTTTTAATCAACCATATTATCTTAGCAAGTGTACCATCTAGATGAATCACTCCTTTGATATGGGGTTCATATTTTATGCCCAACTTATTAGCTAAAACCTTGGGCATGACTGATGTAGAAACACCACTATCAACTATGCAATTATGGACTAATTTGTCACCCACTATGAGAGTGAGGTAGAAAGGTGGAGGATTCTCAGCTCTAGTAGATGGTTACAAAATATTTTTATGGAAATTTATAATATCAACATGACCATGAATTGACTTCAAGGTGAAGGACTATTAGGAATAGTGGATAGCTACTTTTTTAATAGCTCTTTTCAGCCAGGCATATGAAGGACATCCCACAAGGAGATAGACACTTTGGCACTTTTAAATGAATCCACTAAATTTAGGGTAGAATTAATCACCTTATCTTGAGTCTTTGGAAGAAAAGAATTTTATTAAACTTGAGGAATTAAGACACCTTAAGTAGACCTTCTAATATTCTAATTTGACATAGGTGAAGGAGCATTAGGGACTTCCATGCTTTGTTACCTTGTAGAAGGATTAGATGAACTTGTAAGCATGATATTATCACCTCTTAAAGACTTATTCTTGTATATAGTGTTGTATGAAATAGAAGTTCCTTGATTAATCACAAAATTATCTTCCACCAAAAAGTTAGTGAGACTTTCTCTATGACGCTACCAATCTTCATTTGCTTGCATCATGACCTCATCTTTAGCTAATACGAGAGGAGTGAATCCTCCTTGAGAAAATAGAGATTTATCTCCACCCTCATTAGCATCCATTAATAGGCCTTATTTCTAATCTTTTTCATACACCAATTTGTTATGCACTAGTACCATGTCTCTTGCATTAGTAGTGGAATTGGGATTGTATACATTGGTAAGCCTATTAAAGTTAGACTTCTCTTGACTTATTCCTCTTCCATATTGTTTGATATATTTTTGTTGATATGGATAGGGTTTTTGATGAGAAATTTGATGCATGTTAGATTGCCTATTTTGGTCTTTTAAGTCTTGGCATCTTGTCTCATAGAAGTTAGACCTTGACTACCAATCAATAGGATCTTCTACCTTCTTAGGAGCAAACTTTGGCTTGGAATTAGCATTATGAATTTTAGAAATATTTGGAGCATCATCTTGTATGTTAGGAAGTAGAAGCATAGACATCTTAGGAGGAAACTTTCTTAATTGAATGAGACCATTCTCAGCTCTAATGGAAAGTTCATATGCTTTGGGAAGAGTGAAACCACCTATGGATTAAAGTGTTTCTTTTAATTTATGCTCATTTATTAATTTTGGAAGAAGATAAGAAACTAGTAATAAGGGTGTGGTATAAATACCTAGTTGGTGATGTGTGCATAATCCAAATGAAGATGGATAACTACCCTTTGGCTTGGAAGGAATAACCTATAGATAAGAAAATACTAACAAAAGGGGTTGTTAACAAGATAATTAGGTGGACTATCTATCATGAGCTAGATCCAAGAAGCATAATCTTTTTAGGAGGTGGTCAATCCACTTTTAGTAATAATTAATTTGAAAATTATAAAAGTAAGGTACTTTCATAAAGAAAATGAAATGCAATAAAAGAATAAAGTAGAGTGATTATTAAATAAAATGACTAAATATAACAAAAGCAGGTCAATGCTCATGTTAAAGGGGGTGAAATCAGGTTTAGAAAATTAGAAAAGGGTCTGTGAATAGGTAGGAACATAAAAAGATAATTGTTGTTGGGGTTAAGAGGATAAAAATAACTTGCTATTATTTTCTACCACAGTGATCATTGGTGGTTGGGTGAACCATTGATGGTTTGGTTGACCATCAGTGGTTGGGTAACCATCGACAGTTGGGGTGGCCATTGGTAGTTGTGTTAACCATTGGTGGTTGCCTATGGATTTTTGAAGTGAATGATTTGATAATGATTTTATTAAGGATTTAAAAGTTGGGAAACAAGGTGCAGACAAGTTTGATTAGGTTAGGGGGGTTATAAATCTAATGAAACAAATAAAAAGTAGAATATACCTATAGCTTGCTAGATGGTTAATAGTTGATGGCTGAAGTAATTTCACTAGAGTAACAATACTTTAGCCTCAAAAGAAAATTTAGTAGAGGTTCAGGTCTCTTTTACTATTATTGAGTTATTGAAGGAATACTAGATGTTGGAAATCTTGAATACATGTATGCAAGAATGCTTGTGATGATCCATCATTTCACCTCTTACTCCCCTCCTTTTATAGGCAAAGAGAGATGGAGGATAGAAGGTTCCCTAGAGGATGAGGCTACTAATTTTGATGCTTGGGAGTTCATTCGCATTGCATAAGGTGAATATATTTAATTGTGCCTCATTATCTCACACATAACTCATGATGGTTTAGAGAGTTGAGGACTTGACCATCGATGATCAAGCTAACCATCAATAGTAAAATTGACCATCGACGGTCAAGTTTTTGAAGGAAAAGTGGTCAAGGTAGGTTGAAATAGATGGGTTAAGCTTCAAGTTAGTAAGTTAGTGAGTTTAATTAGCTAAGTATCTAACTAGGATCAGGGTCCCAATAGGTTGGGTAGTGGGTCAATAAGGGTTAGGTGGTCCACAAAGAGTCCTGAGGCATTTTGACACATAGTATGGTTTTTTGGTATGAACATTTTACCCCTTTTTGATATGTAGCTTCGAATTAACAAGATACAAAACAAAAATGGATATCTTGGTCAAAGGTATATTTTCCCCAAGTATGGAAGGAGGTGTTTCCCCTAAAACCAAGAGTTGATGAGGTGAAACCAAAATTGAGTTGGGGTTTAATAAGTGATATATGGTGAGTCATAAGGTTGGTGATGAAAAAGGGGGTTGGGCATTTGAGATACAAACATGATTAAAAAATGCAATTAAGTGCAATAGTCAAGATCACACAAAGACTAATATTTCTAATGTTGTTAAAAATAAGATCAGTTTTAAAAGGTTAAGTGATAGGGTAACCAGTCCAAAATGTTGGTCATAGCTGATTGAGTTACTCTATAAGTCTCCTAGACAAGGTTAGTGTTTTTGTAGGTATCTAAGGTAGGAAGTGATCCTTTGAAAAAAATAAATGGTCTATTCATACATGAGGTGGTAAAAATTTAAATGTTTAACATGACAAGGTTGGTCATTGTGGTTAAAAAGACCAATGCAAAGTTCTTCATGAAATATGTGATTATCAGGTACAAAATGACCAATGTCAAAGTGGACATAGTCTAATGATTGGTCAAATAAGGGTAATCTCTAAAAGATCAATTTTTGGTTTTGGGGAGATTAGGTGATCTCCAAAAATTTGAACTTAGGTATAGGTGCTTAAAAAAATATAAAAGTGATATCCTGGCTATCAATGATCAGGGTTTTCAAAGCTGATCGTCAACAGTCACCCTAACCATTGATGGTCATGGTGAAACCTTAAAAGTGTGGAATATAAAAAGGGAAAATGAAATTTCATTTTCATTTTCAACATTTTGACCTCTATGCTTCCATGCATTTTTTGATTTATTGTTTGAAATTTAGCTGTGAGAGTTGATTGAGTATTTGTTGAGGTGGTGATTGGTGATTGGTTGAATATGTGTTTGAAGAGATTAGATGTGACTAGATATACAAGGAAAATGAGGAGTGGACATATGGGAATTCTAGGATGACTAAAAATAGATGGTAGTAGAGGTTCAAGAAAAGGAGGGGCCAATGGTAGTGGTACCCTAGGGGCATGATATATGTTATGTAGGTGTAGATGTACATGATTTTGATACTAGCTTACATGCTGATGATGTGAGATGTACATGAGAGAGAGAGATTTATACATTATTGCATGTATTATTAATTTTATGGATGTGATGTATATGATGATGTTTATGATGGTCATGATGATATATATGATGTATGTTCATGGTTCATGGTTTGCATGTCTTAATGTTTGGATGATTTATGCTTTATGTTTGTACGTACTCAGTAGCTTTAGGCATGGGATGACTTATGGATGATGTTTTGTTTTTTCCATGGATATGATGATGAATAGTTCAATTATGGTTATTGATGTGGTTTATAATATCATTTTTATATGATGTTTAATGTTATATTATGGTAAATGGATAGGATGATACTATAGATAAATAGATGATGTATGATGTGGTTCATGATGATTTGATAATAGATAGATAAATGATGTGGTTCATGGACATGGTTCATGATTGATGTTTGTTGTTTATGATAATGGAGATGTAATGTGATTATGGTTAAGGATGTAATGAAAATGCATAAAGTAAATTAAATAATAAACTATATTTAGGAAAAATAAATGAGAATCATGAGACGTATATCTACATGAAACAAAGATAAGAGGGTAAAGAAAAATCATGATGCCTTTTCATTGGTAAAGACCTAATAAAACCAATTTTAGATTGGATTAATGAACTTAAGCCTTTTTAATGCTTCACATTAGCATGCTTTGGTTGATAAAATGGTGTCTTGATCACATTGTGTCAAGTAAGCTCATAATCCCTTGATTTTAAAGATGGTATAAAGGGGAGATAGGTGATGGGTGAAAGGTAAATGGGTGGATAGGTAAGGTAACCTTATGTGGGTTAGTTTTTCCCTTATATAGGTGACATAATAACCAAATTATACAATTACATTTCTTAATGCTAGGTGTAGATTTATCGATACAAGAAGTCTACTAATGTTATACATAAAAGTTGATTACATGTTTCTTGGGATAGTTTATGTCTTTGATATAGGGTCTTTTAATTATTGATTTTTATTTTTGATAGGTTAGTGAATCTGATCAATTTGAAAAGCTTTAAATGATTGATTTTGACCCATATGACTTATCCATCCTTTAAAGGAGTGGTCTAAGTTTAGGTTTGTTTGTTTTGGTAGCTATACTTCAAAGGAGCAGTCTATCTTTAAGCAATTTTAGTTTTGTTTTGGGTAGTTTTCCTTCAAGGGAGTAGTATAAAATGCTAGAGATATATAACCTAAGTAATATTTTGGTATCCCAAATTATTTTAATGCAAGATTGTAGACATGGATAAGTCTAATTATGCTTAGAGGTTTACCTTTATGAGGGAAAAAATATTAGCACAATAAGGTAGTGATAGGTAAAGGGGTTGTTTTTTAGAGATGAAAAGCATCCATGAGAACCATGCCATGGTACCCATATTTATTATTAGGCTATGACTATGATGATTAATCACATGGTTCTATGTTGTAATCGATTATCCTCAAAGGGAGAGGGATAGGTAGTGTGAGGGTGAAAATATCATAAATCAAGGGACTAACTTAAGTTAGACAAGATGATGAGTTTGATATTTGTTTAACAAAATAAATCATGCAAATACAAATCATTGAGAGGCTCATGTTATAATTCACCTTTGAGAGAGGATAAATGATAAGCTCTTGACACATACTTATGGGTTATGATGTAGGGTTAAAGCCAATTGAAAACAAACTTGCCTTTTTTGCTTTTTTCATATTGTTTATATGATTGTTTTCATTTAGGATGAGGTCTCTGATATTAAATTCTTACTTTTTTAGGTTTTTTTAATAGGAACGCTTGATTCGTTCTTGGTAGACTTGAAGATGGTTAAGTACTATCAAGAAATCCTCATCAAGTAGCTCAAGTCATGCTAGATGCTCTTGATGATATTCACCCTTAGAGATGATGTCCTATAAGGATATGAAAAGAGAGGGAATATAAAATTTGAAAGGTAAGACTACCTCTTCTCTAAAGACTAGAGAGAAAGGGGTAGCACCCATAAATATTTTAATGCTAGTGTTATAGGCCCATAAAGCAAAAGGGATGCACAAGTTCCAACCCTGACCTAAAACATGTACTACTTTGGTTAGCATTTTGTTAAGGGTTTTGTTAGAGGATTTTGCCTATCCGTTTTCTTATGGATGATAAGTCAAGTAAAAACTTAATTCTAAATGAATCGCAAAGACCTTGGACTTATGTTTTCTTGAAATATTTACCATTATTGATGATGATATTATAGGGAAAACCAAAATGATGAGAGGAATAGCTTTCACCCATTTGGTGAAATACTTGATAGTGGTAATGATGGATTGATGTTGTTGTGAATAATGAGGGTTTATTTCCCCAATGTGATTGAGTCCTCATTATGAGAAGGACCAATAGTATTTGGATACTTGTAGGCCATGGGTAGGTGCATGGTGTAAATTGGTGTGATATTAACATTTAACACACTTCTTAACATAATCAAAATACTCTTGTTTGAGGATTGGCCAATAGTATCCAAAGTGAAGGATATGTTTACTGATAGCTAAGACACTAAAGTGTCCCCCATAGATTCCATCATGCATTTCCCTGATAATATGGGAAACTTCATGATTGTGTAGACAATGGAGAAGGAGGCCATTGAAACTATACTTGTAAAGGATTTTCCCTAATATGGTGTAATGAGAGGTACTCTGAATAAAGGCTCATAAGGCATTCCTATAGAGGTTTGGAGGAATGATGTTGAGGTTAAGGTAGTTAAAGGTTTGCTTATACTAAATGTCAGATAAAGATTGCTCTACACTAAACATGGTAGGAATGTTAGAATGGATATAAGAAGGTGTGATAAAATGGTTATGGTGACAAAAAATTTAGACTCGATAGGTTGATATGGGATTTGGGAAGAAAGGGAATCCATTGTATCCACAAACTTGTTTTTAGATCATTGAATTGACTGGATGAGGTAATGATCAAATGATGATAAGAGTACATCTATAAGTTGTTTGTAATTTTGTAGGACATCACTCTTACATTGGTAGGATCCATTGACCTAATTGACCATAATTTGGGAATTGCCAAAGACACTGATTGTCTTGACTCCCAAGGCTAAAGTGGTTTGGAGACGTATGACTAGGGCTTCATAGTCAACCACTTTTTTGGTGCATTCAAAGTCAAGTTTAAAGGAAAGAGGAAGAGGTTCACCATCAAGTGGAATGATAATAACTATAATACCCTGACCACATTGGTATTTGGAGCCATCTAAGAACATGGTCATTTGGTAGGTAAGGTCCTCTTGAGAAAGGGTCATGATGGACTCATCAGGAATGTAAGAGGAAGTGTCTAGTTGTCTAGTAGAGGACATTTGGATAATTAGTTAGCAATGACTTTCCCTTTAATTAAAATTTACTAAAGGAACTCAAGGTCAAACTTAGCTAAAATCATGAGCCACTTAGCCATACATTGGTTTTGGTATGGTTTAGAGTATATGTACTTGAGTTGGTCAGTGTTGGTGATGACATAGGCTTTATGATTAAAAAGGTAATGATGAAGCTTGGAAGCCACAAATACTAAGGTGAGGCAAAGTTTCTTAGAATGGGTGTAATAAGTCTCATACTCTATAAGTGTTTGAATTATGTATTGGAGAACTTGCTCTTTATTTTATTCATCATGATGAGTGAGAATTGCCCCTAAAGAATGGTCAGTGGTAGATATATAAAGGTAGAAGGGTTGGTCCTATTTAGGAGGGGTAAGAATGGGTGGATAAATAAGGTATTGTTAGTGAATAAAAGGCTTGTTAGAAGTCCTTGGTCAACTTAAAATAGTTATCTTTTTTGAGAATATGGTGAAAGGGTTGACATATATCTGATACTTGAGAAATGAAATGATAGATAAATTGGAGCTTCCCTTGCAAGATAAAAATTTGCTTAAGGTGGGTTGAAGGTGGAATCTCCAAAATTACTCTAAATTTGTCATGGTCTACTTTTATTCCTCAAAGAGAGATGATAAATCAAATAACCTTTCCAAAATAGACCCTAAAAATGCATTTTTTGGGGTTGTGTCTGACATGGAAATGGATTAGACATTTGAAGATGATGGTGAGAATGGCTAAGTGATCCTTGTGATGTTCATATTTCCCAAAGATATCATCCACATAGTCCTCTATAATTTTATGGATTAGATCATGGAAGATTTAGGTCATCACACACTGGTAAGTTACACCAGCGTTTTTCAGACCAAATGGCATGACCTTGTATTAAATGTTCCCCATGGGGTGATGAAATAAGTTTTAGACTAATATTTCAAGGCAATCAAGATTTGATTATATCCTAAGAAATGATCCATAAGAAATAACATCTCATGACTAGTTTTTAGATAAACAAGTTGGTCAATGCTAGGCAAAGGAAAGTCATCCTTCAGGCAAATGAGGTTGAGGTCACAAAAGTCAATACAGAGGTGAAGTACCCCTATGGATTTGGTAATGGGAATGATATTAGAAACCTATTTAGGATAGTCAATTGGTTGGATGAATTTGATAGAAAAGAGGTGTTGAATCTCCTTTTTAACTAGAAGGGTGATGTGAGGGTGCATCCTACAATGTTTTTGATGAACAAGTTTAGCATCAAGATGGGTGACAATGTTGTGAAGGGTTATACAAAGGTCAATTTTGGGCATATCTTGATAGGACCAAGCAAATTATATGTTTTGGTCATGAATGAAATAAGGGTGATATTTTTTCTCCATGAAATCTAAGGATTGACCAATATTGATAATGAAAGGTTTATCTTGAGTACCAAGTTAACATTGATAGTCGATTCATTCAATATGGTTTGGTTCTCAAGAAGAAGGGATTTTGGATAGAATAATCCCCTATACCAAGGTAAGTGATAATGGAATCATCATCTTGATGTTGGATGGTGTTGATGGTAGGAGAATAATTTTATGCCATTTTAGGATGGATGATAGGAAGAATTTTATTTTGGCCATCATTCTGATAAGTCAATGGTCCTAAAATAACAATATTAATAAAAAATGCTAGGTGGGATGATATCAAAATCCTATAACTTTGAAATAGATGGGGTTACTGAGGATGAGATATCCTCATCGATGGTGCTAATGGGTTTAGGTAAATCATTTGGTTCTTTTGGTGGTATGAACCCAAGGCCAAATAGTTCAAAAGGTTTTTGAGTTTTGATGGAAGGTAACTTGTGAGGTCCATGCTCATATCAGCCTAGGCCAAATCCCTTCTAGGTACACCTATGACGTTACAATTTGGAAAATGCTAATTTATCAAGATAGGAGAAGTTAGAGGTAAATGATCAGATGGTAGGGTTATTATTGGAACAAGAAGTGTACGATCAAGCCCCTCATAGATTAAGTTGGTTTGATGGTTGGTAGGATTGAAAGGGATAATGGTTCCAATGTTGGGGTCATAACTAGGATCATAGGTGGTGTTCTCATATTCTCTAGGAGTAGGGAAAGCATCCATAGCTATAAAATGATACTCCCCCAATGAGAGACATTAGAATGTGTGTTCCAAGGGGTCTTTTATGGGGATCTAGGAAGAAGTGATAGATGAGCTAGTTGAATCTTTATCGATGGTAGGGGTGAAGGTGTTGTTAGTTTTGGTTGATGAGGTGGTGTTGTTGTTGGTTGGTGGTGAGGTGGATGAGAGAGGAAGAAGAATATCATTTGGTTAATATGTCATGTTACACGAGGCAAAAGGACTAGGGTAAGCTCTTATGGTAACAACTTGACCTTCATTTTCAAATTTGACACATTGGTGTAAGGTAGAAGGGACATAACTAATTTCACAAATCCAATGACATCCAAGTAATATGTTGTATTAAAATTCTCAATCTATAACATAAAAGAGTTATAGAATTATGCAAGGTCCCAAGCAGATTGGAGGATGATTGTCCCTAAGGTAGTGGCCATAGTGTTATTAAAAGAGTGAAGTACCACTATAGTTTTTGACATGATATTCTTAGGAAGTTAAAGTTTGTCATAAGCATGGGAGGAGATAATGTTGATACTAGCTCCTCCATCAATCATTACCCTTTTTATGTGGGTTTGATTTATATAAGCCATAATGAAGAGGGGAGGATTAGGATATTTAGAATGGACATAAGGTATTTTCAAATCTTGGAAGGTGATGAAGGTAGAAAGTTGAAGGGCTTTGACAAAGGATGCAAGAGGTTGAGGATATTTTGGTTAAACATATATTGATTACAAGGCCTCTATCAATTCTTGGAAATGATGTGGTGAGGTATTTATTAGTTCATAAAGGCTCATCTTCACTTGTGTTTGGTGAAGTTATTTTAGAACCACTCATTGAATGGATTTGGAAGGGTTAAAAGGTGAGGCACCCAAAATGGATATTTTGGGTTTTGGAGAATGTGAAGGTAAAGGGGAAGGTACTTGGTTTTGGTTGGAAGGTTGAGTGGTATAAGGTTAGGTCCATGGTATGGACACTTTTTCTTTGCCCTTATCCTTTTTTTGAGGCTAAGATCATGTGACAATATGGATAGTGTGGATTAAGGGAAGTGTTGGGATATATGGTTGCTTTTCTTCCTCATTTTCGAATGAGAGTGGAGGAGTAAGTAAATGTTGGATGGGTTGAGTTGCTAGTAGATTTGGTAATGGGATCAAAGAAGCTTCAACTAATAATAGATCATCCTCATCCCATAATATATGGACAAGTGTTTAGAGAGATTTGTAGTTTTCCATATCTTGTCTAGGAGTCCTATGGTATGAGAAAATAAAATTGTCATTGAACCATGATGGTTTAGTATGTGAAGGGTCAAAAGGTTTTATGGGTGGTAAGGTTAAGGAGGAGGTTTGCAATAACCTTTTTATAATGGTCGACTAAGATTTGATCAAAGGAATTGAGGGCATTGGGTTATTAGTTATAGAAGTGGGAACCTTCTTAAGAGTTAGTTTCACCACATAAATTGTAGGTGGTGGAATGGTTTTGGTAGGTGGTTTTAATTGGGATTTTTTTATTATGGTTGGTTTGGATGTGGAAGATTTAGAGGTAGAGGGTGAAGGTTTGGTGATAAGTGGGAAGGTAGAGGTAGCTAGGTTAGTTAATAATGATGGAGAGTTTGATGATTTGGTAGTAGGTGTGGGTAGAGTAAAAGGATAAGGTTTACTAAATGAAGAATAGGTAGTGGGGATAGTAGAGGGATGGGGTCCTAAGATGGAAGGTAGGTAGGAATTAGGTGGCATGGGTCTAGTTCAAGGTTGGAGTTTAGGTGGTTCCACCTTCCTAGTGGGTTTGGTTGGGGTTTTCTTTGGTGGACTAGAAGGGGTTAAGTCCAACTTCAAATATGGGTGAGCAATGTTAGGTGTAGGAATTATTCCTAGATTCTTTATGGGTTTCATTAGAGAGGCATAAGGTGATTTGAAAAATTTAGATGAAGTTGGGTTGGATGGTTCCCCTATGGTTTTGGAAGAAGAAGTGTTTAAGGATGGGATTGAGGTAATGATAGGTTTGATGGTGGATGAAAGTGAGGTTATGTGTTCAAGTTTGTTTTGGTAAGGAAGGCTAAGACAATGCTAAAATTTGTCTCTATCTAGGTTGGATTAAGAATTAAACTCTATATTTTGGACTAATCTAAAAAAAGGTTTGTAAACGGGTTTGATTCCTTGGTCATTGGTTTCAAAATATAAACCCATGGATAGAGGTGAGGGAATGGTTTCTTCACCTATGTTTTTGATGGAAGGTACCAAGATTTGGGAGGATGCTTCCTCCATGGAAGGTGTAGGTAAGGTGATATCTTCCTTTGGGATGATTCCTAAAGAGATAATGGGTGGTTCTAAGATAGGTGAGGAAGGTGTGATAGCCTCAAGTGAAGGAATGGATATGGTTTCTTCCTTTTTTTGGATGTTCAAAGGAATGGTAGTTCACCCACTTCCATAGGTGGAGTGGGTGAAGATGTGGTTGAAGCAATGGCTACCTCCTTTAGTATTTCTATCAAAGGAGATGCAAATAGGTCCATGGTCTCAATAATTAAATAAAGAGGGGTGGTTACTTCCTCTATTTGGGTGTTGAAAGGAATATAAGGTGAGTCCAACACTTTAACGAGTGGAATAGAGGAAGAGGTAGTTGAGGTAATAGTATTTTTGATGATAGGTTCACTAATAAAAACATTAACCATATGGACCTTGTTTTCCCCCAAAAATAGCTTTCATTTTTAGGACAACATTTGAAATATTTTGGTCTTACAGACCAAAATTGTATATTCCATTTTCAAAATTTGTCTTAGATATTTAGATTTCTCATTTTCAAAGCTTCTCATAAAATCTACAGACTTTGCAAATCAAGTTCAATGGATTTTACATGTTGAAAATCTATAGACTTTGTATCTTTAGTTTCTACAGGTATGTTCATTTATATAGATTCAAAGATTATTTGCAGGTGGTTTTAGTCAAAAGGAATTAGTTTTCAAACACAGTCATTTTTCAAGATTGTTTCAACACCTTAGTTCAAACAGAAATCTCCATCAGCAAACACTAGCAGCAAGTTCAATGTCTTTGGCAAGAGTTAAGCACTTCATCAAGGTTAAAAGTTAAATCATTTCAAATGATTCATCGACTTCCAAACATTGAACCAAATCAAGGTGGCTTGAACCGTTGAACCATTGAACCACTTTGGTTTAAAGGTTCAACGGGAACAATTCAATGACTTAGTTCAACGAGAATAGTTTAATGGCTCAGTTCAACCAAGCAGTTTAATGCTTTATTTCACTCAGATGGTTCATTTCCTATCTTTTGGTTTGACCATTTGGTTCATCAATCGGTACAAAACCTTATTTGAACCATTGAACCAAAACTTGGTTCAACGTCAAGGTTCAATGAAAAGGTTCAATAGCAGGTTCATTCACTTGGTTCAACCATTTGGCTCATTGTAATGTTCCCCAAAAATAGCTTTCATTTTTAGGACAACATTTGAATTATTTTGGTCCTACAGACCAAAATTATATCTTCCATTTTCAAAATTTTGTCTTAGACATTCAGATTCCTTATTTTCAAGGCTTCTCAAAAAATCTACAGACTTTGCTAGTCAAGTTCAATGGATTTTACATGATGATTTCTATAGATTTTGTATCTTCAAATTCTACAAGATTAGTTCAAAGCTTTGTTTCAATTGAAAATCTTCATCGGCAAGCATCTGAATACAAAAGGAGACCTGAACCATTGAACCGTTGTACCATTGAACCAATTTGGTTCAAAGGTTCAACGGGTTCAAATTTCAACAAGTTCAATGTCTTTGTCAAGAGTTAGTCACTTCAATAGGTTCATCAGCTTCCAAACATTTGGTAAAACCAAAGTGACTTGAACTATTGAACCATTGAACCAATTGGGTTCAAAGGTTTAACAGTCAGTTCAACCAAAGGAATAGTTCAATCGCTCGATTCAACCAAGCAGTTCAATGCTTTATTTCACTCAAATGGTTCATTTCCTTTGTTTCAGCGTCTTTTGGTTCAACCATTTGGTTCGTTAGTCGGCTCAAGGCTTTCATTGAATCATTGAACCAAATTTTTGGTTCAACAAAAAGGTTCAACAGTACGTTCATTGCTTTTGGTTCAATCATTTGGCTCATGGAATAGTTCATCGGCTTTGTTTTAAAAGTGCTTGGCACGCTTCATTGAACCGTTGAACCAGTTCAATGGACAGGTTCAATCAAATGGTTCAACTGTCAGTTCAAAGACAAGTATAAATATTTGGTTTAATGCTTAGTTTATCAGCCTATTTTATTTGTTAAATCATTAGCTTGAACCATTGGCTTGAACCATTTTGGTTCAAAGCCTTGGTTCAACCAATTGGTTCAATGTATTGGTTCAACAACAAAGTTCATCCAATGGTTCATTGCTTTTTGGTTCAAAGTTTCTTGGCATGTTTCATTGAACCTTTGAACTGGTTCAAAAATTTGTTCATCGGCCAAGTTCAAAGGGACGGTTCAATGCTGAAGAATTTTTTCGAAGGACAAGTGCCCTTGCAGAGGACACTTCATTAACCAAAGCACCCTTCAAATTTTCAAAAGGCTTGTTCAAATACTTGTTCAAATATTTCATGGGAATTTTCCCTAGGGAAAATGTCTACAGGAAATGTCCACAGGGAAAAACTTGGGGGGAATTTGCGAACGACCGACGAAGGACCCTGAAAGGTAGGTACCCTTGCGGGGGACTCTTGGCCATAAATTTGAAGACACTTCCTAAAGCTGAAGGATCATTTCTCAAGGCCTGAAAAGGTAAGCCCAATCTAGAAAAGTGACAAGCAAAAAGCCAAAAGAAGACCAAGGGGTGACGTGCCCGAAGATGTCAAATTCAACACAGTTGACTAGTCGTTGAAAACATAGTGATGGGCGTGTGAACGCCAAATTGAAGACAAAAAAATAATTGTTGATCCTTTAAACATATAGAATAAAATACATTCATAGATTTCAAGGCCAAGACCAATAGAAAGAGGGGAAAGAATAGAATAACAAGCTGAATCTAGGACCCGATTTAATTAATCAGAAAAGGAGGAACGATGAAGATAAGATTAGACCACCAGGCAGACATTGAAAGTTGTAAACTTTCAATTGCATGACTTGTTTATCTACATTGAGAAGATCAAATGGGTAAAATGCCCCACAGTTCCAACTTATCTTCCTAACATTTCCCAACACATCATGATGTATTACTGTTCCCGAGTCCTTCTTGAAATGGCTATATAAGGGACTTTCTTTCATTGTAAAAGAATCTTCTTTTTGATAATCTGAACGAAACTCTACCAAAATTGAGAGGCATCATTGAGACTTTGTGCTCAGTCTATTTATCATATTTTTTTAATGAAAACAAGGGACTTTTTTAGACTTTGTGTTGTGATATCTTTTTTGTTTCATTAATTTAATAAGGAAGATTAGTAAATTTGTCAAGAAGGTGTCTTGAAGAATCAACTGTGGAGAGACTTTGTGCCCCCATAGCTACCTTCAGTGTATTTGATTTTTCATTGCTATGTAAAGGAATTTGAGCTTTCATTTCCCTTTGTATATCACTCTTGAGTATTTCAGGTACAGACTTTGTGTTGCATCTTGATTTGTTGGTTACCATACTTTTAGTCATATTCTACTTTTATTTCTAGGAGTATTCTTGTGGCTGGTTGAACAGTTCTTCTAAAAGAAGAGGAGTGTTGTCTATCATTCTCTTGAGTTTTTCCTTTGTTTTGTTTACATCATCTCTAAAGAAAGAGAGATGAATGTCTAGTCCTACCCTTGAGTATTATTTTATGTTCATACATATACATAGCATATCCATAGGGAACTCCCCTTGATGAGAGGAGAGATCAGTCTCCTTCTAATGTGATAAAATTACACATTAGGATGACTAATATTCTTGCTTTGGCTAATAAGACCTATTTTGTTTACCAGTACACTGACAGACAAAATATTCAACCAATAGTTTTTGGTGACTCCACTGGGGATATACCCATTATCCATTTATAGTCTATCCATTGCATTCACCTCTACACCAATAGGAAAAGAATGCATAGTTTAAAGCCTCAAGCTTTAACTGAAGCAAAGTCAAATCTTTTCTATTTTTGTTTTACAATTTGGCAGATTCAAGGTATACACAAAGCCAAAGGGCTAAAGGTGTCATTGATCCTATGTTTGAGCTGGTACAACAAAGTGATTTTGATCTGTTTCCTTCACCATCTTGTATACAACAAACCAAAATCTTCCCTCCTACTAAAGCCAGATCTCTATTACCAGACGAAGTATCTACTTCTGTTGTTGATAAAGCTATGCCTATAATTACCCCTTTGAGATTTGTTATCCCTCCTTTCCAGAATCCTATAATGGTAGTTCAAGGCCCCTGGGGTAATGCTTTTGGCCCTCTCAATCTTACTCCTCCTTTACATGAACTTTCACTCAATTTTAGGAAGAATTTCCCAAAATTCTATGGTGATGGGAAAGTTTATCCTGATGAACATATTATAGCATTTAGTATAGCTTGTGGAGTAATCGGAGTAGAGTTTCAAGATGTAGTAGTCAGGCTTTTTGTTGAAACACTACAGGGTTCTGCTGCAAATTGGTTTTACCATTTACAAGCTTGATCTATGACTGATTGGAATACTTTGAAAGCTAAGTTTGAAGCCAGATTCAAACCTATAGAAGATGCACATACACTTCTGGCTCAACTTACACAAATGAAAAAAGAGCCACATGAGCCTATGAGAGACTTCATAGCTAAATTTGACAAGTTGAGAAATAGAATTCCTATGATTGCCAGACCTATAGCTGAGAATCTCAAATGCTTTTTCATTAATTCTCAGCTACCTAAAGTTAGTTTCTTCTTGAGACGTGTTGGCCAAATAGATCTCACTACAGCTCAACTTTTGGCCACTGAAGTAGAAGATGATCTCATCTTAGCAGGGAAAATAAGAAGAGATCCCAATAGAAATAGAGATTCATCATCTTCCAAATTTGCATCTACAAACACCACAGATCCAATGGTGCAAAAATTAGCAAATGAGCTCCTTACACTCAAAAAGCAAATGGCTCAAGGAATGTCTTCTACTCCTACATACAGAAGGACATTCCCAAATCAGTCATATCAGGGCAATGTTGCCAAAAACCAAGGACAAAAAAATCACCTTCCTCCTCCACAAGGAATACTTGCCTTAGAAGCTCCTCTAACTAATTCAGCAATGGGATATCTTGAGACGGAATCAAAATTTTCTTATCAACTTGAATTAAATAAAGAAAATGATGCTGATATCATTGAAGACAGTCAAGAAGAATCAGCTAGCAACTACCACATTAGTTTCCTGAATTATCAAGATGAACCCAAAAGTAAAGGAGAAAATTCAAATGGATCATATGCAGTGTTTACCAGGTCTAAAAATCAATTAGTCCAACAAGCTAATAAAGAAAAGATAGAAGAGCAATCACAATCAGCAATCACAATTGCCAAGAGTGGGATAGCTCTCCCCTTTCAACCAAAAGATCTGGTAACACTCAAAAGGTAAATATATCTGCTGCATCTTCCCCTTATACTTTTAATTCACAAATCAGTCCACCTCTCATCCCTTATAAAACTTAGAAAGTTGAAGTACCTTTCTCTGTACCTAGCTCAATTCAGCCATTTGACATAATTGATCATGTTAAAAAGACAAAAATATAGATGTCTAAATTTGAGTACTTGCAGTCCAATTCAGATCAATTAAATAAGCTAGTCTAATGTGTTAAAAATTAGACCATCCCTGCAAGACAAAAGGCCAAAAAAGTGACTTTTGATTCCCCAATAAATACGCCTATTCCAAATAATCTGATTATTACTCCTCTAGCAGTTTTTGGAAAAATAGAACCCTTCTATGTTTCCCTATTAATCAATGTCCACAAGCTGAGTAATTGTATAATAGACTCAAGCGCATTTGATAATGTTATGCCTGCCAAAGTCACTGAGTCTCTTGGTCTCACATTGACCAAGACATTTGGTAGATGTTTCTCCATGGAGAACAAACAAGTGTCATTGCTAGGGCAGATCAAAGATGCCCAATTCGCATTCACAGCCTTTCCAGACAAGAGGATTAAAATAACTATATTAGTGGCTGACATCCCAACATCTTATGGTATTTTACTTGGATAGAATTTTTGTAAAGACGTGGTAGGAGAATTGAACATGGATCTATCTGAGGCAAGGATCCCTGTCCAAGGTGTGATGAAGAGATTACTTCCTGAAAAGGAAGCAAAGTATGTAGTTACCAAGATGTCAGCTCTTAAAGCTCAAATCCTCTTGAATCCACATGTATGGGTAATTATTTTTCATATATAGATCATGAAGAAAGATCCTCCATCTCTAATGAGGGAAAGTCTAAAGTAAAGCTAGTGTCTGATGAGATTTGGACTCTAGAATTTGACGGTAGTTGCTCCTCTACTGAACCTAGAGCTGGAATTGTTTTGATATCTCCTCAAGGAGATATGTTCCTTTTATCATATAAGTTAGAGTTTATCAATAAAAATAATAAAGCTAAATATGAATCACTATTGCTGGGCATGAAGGCTACTCAAGAAAGAGGCATCAAGTTTCTTCATGCTAAAGGGGACAACGAATTAGTGGTCTGCCAAGTGAGAAATTCATATCATACTAAGAATGAGAGGCTACACTATTACCGTAATCTTGTTTGGGATCAAATTGAAAGCTTTGATGCTTTCAACATTTCTTCCATTCCAAGAGAATCCAATGATAGAGTTGATGCACTTGTTGTTTCAAGAACTCTTTTAGTTCCACATTCTGATTTTAAAAAAGCCAAATATACCATTGAGCTGGTCTATAGGCTGAGTGTTCCTGACAATGATGATAATAAGATCATTTCCTTTTTTGAAAGAAAAGACAATTTTGAATAGCTATATTTTGAAGGCAGCGAATCTCAAAAGTCTGAATTAATTTCTGAATCTAGTTTAGATGTAAATGAAGAGTTTATACAGCTGAAAGGAAAAAAAATATTAAAGGCTTGGTTTCTCTCAAAAATTTATTTGACAAGCATGATAGATTCATCAAGAAACAACAGACAGATTCAAATTTTTCTCAGGGATTTGACCAAGTGAATCTGACCAACAAAGAAAATCCAAAAATGGTCAACATTGGTAAGTGTTGTACACCTGAAAAAAATGCAAATTTACTTCTTTACTCTGTCAATACATTGATGCCTTGGCATATTCATACAAAGATCTTAAGTCTCTCAGTCCTAATGAAATCCATCATCATATTTCTATCAAAGCTGATTCAACACCTTACAAGTAGAAATCCAGACAATACAATCCAAAAATTTCAGGTACAATTATGTCTGAGACTCAGAAAATGTTAAATGCTAAAATTATTTTTCCAATCCATTATTCTACATGGATTGCAAATATAGTTCCTGTAAGGAAGAAAAATGGTGAAATCCACATTTGTGTTGATTTCCAAAATCTGAATCAGTCATCTCTAAAAGACAATTACCCTTTGCCAATCATGGACCAAGTGCTTCAAATAGTAACAGGATCAGAAATGTTATCAATGTTGGATGGCTTCTCAGGCTCTAACCAAGTTGAAGTTGCTGAAGCTGATCAACACAAGACTACATTCATCATGCCTTGGGGTACATTTGCATACAAAATAATGCCTTTTGGATTAATAAATGTTGGTGCTACCTTCCATAGAGCTATGGACATGGCTTATAAAGATGAAATTGGAAAATTCAGAGTTATATATCTTGATGATTTAATTGTCTTTTTGAAGCACTGATCTGATCATATGCACCACTTACATCAAGTGCTGGAGCGCTGTCAGTAGAATGGTATTTCTTTGAATCCTAAAAAGTCTATTTTTGGAGTGATAGAAGGGAAACTCCTTGGACACATTGTGTCTAAAGAAGGCATAAAGATTGACTCAGACAGAGTCAAGTCTATTTAAGAGCTGAATTTGCCTGCAAGTAAGAATGTTGTTCACTCTTTCTTTAGAAAAGTGAATTTCTTACGGAGATTCATCCCTGAATTTGCTGAGAAGACAAGACACATTGTAAATATGATGAAAGGAAAGACTACCTTCAACTGGACCAAAGAAGGCAAAGCAACATTTCAAGATATCAAGGTCACTATTGCTCATGCCCCTACCTTGGTTTGCACAGATTACCATAGAGATTTCATTATATATAGCTATGCATCTGAGCATACTCTTTTAGTGATTATTGTCCAACAAGACAAAGAAGGTATGGAATCTCCCATCTCTTTCATGAGCTACCCTCTGAAAACTCATGAAATGAAGTATTCAAATATAGAAAAGCATGCCTATGCCTTGGTAAAAGTAGTCAAACACTTTCAATTCCATATTCTGAATTCACATACTACTACCTTAGTTCTTGACAATACAGTCAAGTCTATATTAACTTAGCAGGAGTTTGGCACAAAGAGAGGTAATTGGATTGCAAAGATCTAAGAATTTGATCTAGATATCAAGTCAACAAAGTTGGTCAGAGGTAAAGGTCTTTGTCAATTAATGGCTGATAATAAGCCAGAAGATACATAGCTTGAAGAAGTTGAAGTAGACAATATGCCAACAGTCCTTTTTGTTTCTACTACAAATGAATGGAATTCAGATATTGCTTATTTTTTGACTTATGAAGAATGTCCTACTCATTTGTCTTACAAAGAGAAGAGAACTATCAGATTGAAAGCTACCAATTTTGTCCTTTGGGACAACGGCCTATACAAAAGAAACATAGATGGACTTTTTCTTCACTGTGTAAACAAAGAACAACAGACCCAGCTCTTAAAATCTTTTCATAATCTAGCTTGTGGAGGACATTTTTCCGCCCCTATGATTGCTCACAAAATTCTATGAGCTAGGTATTATTGGCCGACTCTTTTCCAAGATGCACATAAATGGGTAAGGAAATGTGAACTTTGCCAGCAATTTATTGGAAGACCCAAGTTGGCTGCTTTGCCTCTCAAGCCAGTAATCATAGAGGAACCTTTCCAACAGTGGAGACTCAATTTTATTGGAACAATAATTCCATCTTCAAGTGTTGGACATGATTATGTCCTTACAGGGACTGATTATTTCACTAAGTGGGTCGAAGCAATCTCGACAAAGCATGCTACTTTAGAAGTTATATGCAACTTCCTGAAAGAGAATATCATTTCCAGATTTGGAGTCCCACTCAAAATTGTTATTGATAATGCAACTTGTTTCACTTATCAAGAAATCACACAATTCTATTTTTATTATGAAATTACGCTCTCTCATTCTTCTAATTATTTTTTGTAAGGGAATGGACAAGCTGAGTCCAACAATAAAAATTTGGTAACTATTATCAAGAAACTTGCAGTTGATAATCAAAGGATGTGGCACAAAGCATTGGTGGACACTCTGTGGGTTGACAGGATCACGCCAAAAAGGGCAATTGGTATGTCTCCTTTTCAACTTTTCTACGAGATTAATGCTAAGATACCAATCACTTTAGAGTTACCAGCCTTGAAATTGGTGAAGACCATTAAAGATCAGACATATGAGAGCTTTCTTGACAAAAGAATCATGTGCCTAAATCAGTTGGAAGAACAAAGAACCATGGTGGTGGATAGAATTGGTGTTCATCAAAAATCTGATAAAGAAACTTGTTGATCAGAAGGCCATAAATCATGATTTCTAGATTGGGAATAAAGTTTTACTTTGGGACAAAAGAAGAGAGCCAAAAGGGATGCATGAAAAGTTTGACTCCCTTTGGAGAGGCCCATTCACAATTCATCAGTACATGGGTGAATATAGCTTTTTGTTGAAATACCAAGATGGCACGCTCTTTTATTTGCCCCATAATGGGCAGCATCTGAAACACTTCAATTTTTGAAGTATCAGATCATTGCCTTTGTATATATGTATATTTGTACAATTTTAATTTCTATTTTGTTTTGTTTGTTTTCATTTTTGATGCCTTTCATTCCTAGAAAACATGACTCTGAAGCACAATGGTACACTTGAAGACATTGGAGATTCTGAATTCTACTCCTTTCAATTCATTTTGCAATTGATAAAAGTTCCCCAACTGAAGCCAGCTGTTGTTCTCCAGAAATAGCTTTTATTTTTAGGACAACATTTGAATTATTTTGGTCCTATAGACCAAAATTATATCTTCCATTTTCAAAATTTTATCTTAGACATTTAGATTCTTCATTTTCAAGGCTTCTCAAAAAATCTACAGACTTTGCTAGTCAAGTTCAATGGATTTTACATGATGATTTCTACAAATTTTGTATCTTCAAATTCTACAGGATTAGTTCAGAGCTTTGTTTCAATTGAAAATCTTCATTGACAAGCATCTGTATACAAAAGGAGACTTGAACCATTGAACCATTGAACCATTGAACCAATTTGGTTCAAAGGTTCAACGGGTTCAAAGTTCAACAAGTTTAATGTCTTTGGCAAGAGTTAGTCGCTTCAACAGGTTCATCAGCTTCCAAACATTTGGTCAAATCAAAGTGACTTGAACCGTTGAACCATTGCACCAATTGGGTTCAAAGGTTCAACGGGTTCAAAGGTTCAATAGTCAGTTCAACCAAAGGAACAATTCAATCGCTCAGTTCAACCAAGCAGTTCAATGCTTTATTTCACTCAGATGGTTCATTTCCTTTATTTCAGCATCTTTTGGTTCAACCATTTAGTTCATCAGTCGGCTCAAGGCTTTCATTGAATCATTGAACCAAATTTTTGGTTCAACAAAAAGGTTCAATAGTAGGTTCATTGCTTTTGGTTCAATCATTTGGCTCATGGAATAGTTCATCGGCTTTGTTTTAAAAGTGCTTGGCGCGCTTCATTAAACTATTGAATTGGTTCAATGGACAGGTTCAATCAAATGGTTCAACTATCAGTTTAAAGGCAAGTACAAATATTTGGTTCAATGCTTAGTTTATCAGCCTATTTTATTCATTGAACCATTGGCTTGAACCATTTTGGTTCAAAGCCTTGGTTCAACTGATTGGTTCAATGGCAAATTTCATCCAACGGTTCATTAATTTTTGGTTCAAAGGCACTTGGCACACTTCATTGAACCATTGAACTGGTTCAACAAGTGGTTCATTAGCCAAGTTCAAAGGGATGGTTCAATGCTAAAGAATTTCTTTGAAGGACAAGTGCCCTTGCGGAGGACACTTCATTGACCAAAGTACCCTTTAGATTTTCAAAAGGCTTGTTTAAAGACATGTTCAAATATTCCATAGGAATTTTCCATGGGGAAAATGTCTATAGGAAACATCCACAGGGAATAGCCTAGGGGAAAACTCAAGGGGAATTTATGAAGGGTCGATGAAGCACCCCGAAGGGTAGGTGCCCTTGCGGGGGACTCTCAGCCATCAATTTTAAGACACTTCCTGAAGCTGAAGGATCATTTCTCAAGGCCCAAAAAGGTAATCCCAATCTGGAAAAGTGCCAAGTAGAAAGACAAAAGAAGACCAAGGGATGATGCGCTCGAAGACGTCAAATTCAACACAGTCGACTAGTCGTTGAAAACATAGTGATGGGCGCGTGAATGTCAAATTGAAGACAACAAAATAACTGTTGATCCTTTGAACATAAAGAATAGAATACATTCACAGATTTCAAGGCCAAGACTAGTAGAAAGAGGGGAAAGAATAGAACAGCAAGCTAAATCCATGACCTGATTCAATTAATCAAAAAAGGAGGAATGATGAAGATAAGATTAGACCGCCAGGCAGACATTGAAAATTGTAAACTTTCAATTACATGACTTATTTATCTACATTGAGAAGATCAAATAGGTAAAATGCCCCAAAATTCCAGCTTATCTTCCTAACATTTCCCAATGCATCATGATGTATTACTGTTCCTGAGTCCTTTTGAAATGGCTATATAAGGGACTTTCTTTCATTGTAAAAGAATCTTCTTTTTGATAATCTAAATGAAACTCTGCCAAAATTGAGAGGCATCATTGAGACTTTGTGCTTAGTCTGTTTATCATATTTTGTTAATGAAAACAAGGGACTTTTTCAGACTTTGTGCTGTGATATATTTTTTGTTTCATTAATTTAATAAGCAAGATTATTAAATTTTTCAAGAAGGTGTCCTAAAGAATCAACTGTGGAGAGACTTTGTGCCCCCATAGCTGCCTTCAGTGTGTTTGCTTTTTCATTGCTGTGTAAAGGACTTTGAGAAGACTTTGAGCTTTCATTGGCCTTCATATATCACTCTTGAGTATTTCAAGTGCAGACTTTGTGCTGTGTCTTGATTTGTTAGTTACCATACTTTTAGTCATATTCTGCTTTTATTTCTAGGAGTATTCTTGTGGCTAGTTGAATAGTTCTTCTAAAAGAAGAGGAGTGCTGTCTGTCATTCTCTTGAGTTTTTCATTTATTTTGTTTACATCATCTCTGAAGAAAGAGAGATGGATGTCTGGTCCTACCCTTGAGTATTATTTTTTTTTCATACATATACATAGCATATCCATAGGGAACCGCCCCTTGATGAGAGGAGAGAGTAGTCTCCTTCTGATGTGATAAACTTACACATTAGGATGACTAATCTTCTTGCTTTGGCTGATAAGACCTATTTTGTTTACCAGTACACTAATAGACAAAATATTCAACCCACACATTGAATGGTTCATCGGCTTTGTTTCAAAGGTGCTTGGTGCGCTTCGTTAAACTATTGAATCGGTTCAACGAATAGGTTCAATTAAATGGTTCAATTGTTGGTTCAAATGCAAGTTCAAATATTTGGTTTAATTCTTAGTTTATCGACCTATTTTATTCATTGAACCATTGGCTTGAACCATTAGCTTGAACCATTTTGGTTCAAAGTCTTGGTTCAACCGATTGGTTTAATGTTTTAGTTCAACATCAAAGTTCATCCAACGGTTCATTGTTTTTTGGTTCAAAAGGACTTGGCACGCTTCATTGAACCTTTGAACCAGTTCAACTAATGGTTCATCAGCCAAGTTTAAAGGGCCGGTTCAATGCTAAAAGGAAATTTTTTGAAGGACAAGTGCCCTTGTGAAGGATACTTCATCGACCAAAACACCCTTCAGATTTTGAAAAGAAATCCAAAGACTTGTTCAAATACTTGGCAGAACCAATTTCCATGAACATTTTGTTCCTAGGAATTTTACCCAGACTTTTTGTCTGTAGGAATTTTCCATGGGACAAATGTCTGTAGAATTACCTGCAGGGAGCTTTCAAATCAAACACGTGGGAATTTTCCCTGGGGATTTGTCCATGGGAATAAAGCCTGGGGAAATATTTGTTCGTGGGACTGCTAAAACAAAGTGCTGTCGAAGGACCCCGAAGGGCAGGTGCCCTTATGGGGGACTCTCAGCGGTCAAAATAAAGGGCTTGATAAGGATCATTTCTCAAGGCTCAAAAGGGTATGTCCAATTTAGAAAAGTGCTAAGCAGAAAGCCAAAAGCTGAAAGAAGACCAAGAGATGACTCCCATAAAGATGTCAAATTCAGCATAGCCGACTAGCCATTGGAAGCATATTGACGGGCATGTAAACATCAATTCTAAAGATAGTGAAATAGCCTTTGATTTATAGACCTGAATGCATTTCCAGAATTCAAGACAAAACTCAGTTGAAAGCGAGGAAAGGTATAACAATGGATGAATATAGGACTCGATTCAATTAATCTGGAAAGGAGGAATGATGAAGACAAGATCAGATCACCAGATGGACATTGAAAGTTGTAATCTTTCAATTGCATGACTTGTTTATCTACATTGAGATCAAATGGGAAAAATGCCCCAAAGTTTTAGCTTGTCTTCCTAACATTTCCCAATGCATCATGATGTATTACTGTTCCTAAGTCCTTCTTAAAGTGGTTATATAAGGGACTTTCTTTCATTGTAAAAGGATCTTCTTTTTGACAATCTGAACAAAACACTGCTGAAATTGAGAGGTATCATTGAGACTTTGTGCTCAGTCTATTGATCATATTATGTTAATGAAAACAAGGGACTTTTTTAGACTTTGTGCTGTGATATCTTTTTTGTTTCATTAATTTAATACGCAGGATTAGTAAATTAGTCAGGAAGGTGTCCTGAAGAATCAACTGTGGAGAGACTTTGTGCCCCCATAGCTGCCTTTAGTGTGTTTTAATTTTTCATTTATGTGTAAAGGACTCTAAAAAGACTTTGAGCTTTCATTTCCCTTCATATATTACTCTTGAGCATTTCAGATAGAGACTTTGTGTTCTGTTTTGATTTGCTAGTTATCATACTCCCAGTTACGCTTTACTTTAATTTCTAGGAGTATTCTTGTGGCTGGCTGAATAGTTTTTCCTAAAAGAAGAGGAGAGTTGTATGTCATTCCCTTGAGTTTTTCCTTTGTGTTTCATACATAATCTCTAAATAAAGAGAGATGGATGTCTGGTCCTACCCTTGAGTATTATTTTCTATTTATACATATACATAACATATCCATAGGGAACCTCCCCTTGATGAGAGGAGAGAGCAGTCTCCTTTTGATGTGATAAACTTACACATTAGGATGACTAATCTTCTTACTTTGGCTGATAAGACCTATTTTGTTTACCAATACGCTGATAGACAAAATATTCAACCAACAGACCTCACGAGCATGAGATGATTCTAGTTTATTATCATCATAGTTGGTGGAAAGGGCATCATTGGGAAAAGGTTTATGAAATATGTCAAGGGACTAATTTTGGGGTGTATTGGGATTATCAAATATAGGTTCTCCCTTATCAATCATATTTTAGACAATAGTCTTTAAGGTATTGCACCTACTAACATCATGTCTAATGTTGTGGTGGACAACACAAAGATCATTCTCATTATACCAACCAAGTGTAGGGTGAGAGGCATCAAATTATTAGGGAGGTTTTATTGGAGGAAGTTGTATGATGTTTGCTTTGAGTATTTTATCCAAAACTAAAGCATAAGACTCCCCTATTAGAGTATATTATTTTGAGGCAACTCAGTTTTGGTTTTACTTTGGTTGGTTGGAAGAGTTAGAAGAATTATGATGTAGGGGCATCCCATGATGACCCAAATTTAATCCATTTTTGGTCTTATTTTGGTCTAGTAGTTGTTTTATAGTTGTTAGATTTAATAATTAGTCCATTTGTGGAGTCTAAATTGTCCATAGGTGTATAGAGTTTGAATTATGGAGTTTCCCTCCAAAATGCACCATTTAAAAATTTGAATTTGCCAAAGTCATATCTAGGGCCTTTATAGATGTATGGATGTGGAAATATGTATAGGTGTGACTAAGTGTCTAAAAATTGTAATATTCCATTCATAAGTCCATGGTTTTGTTATATTGATTCAAGATACATTATATCATGTGGAATTCAAGTTAATACATTGTAATTTAAGGAGGTCTCCACGTAGGCAAGGGACAAGAATTAAATGTCACTTCTTTAGGTTTGTGGGATTCAATTTTTGTTGGTAGGTTATTGATCCTATTAGAATAGAGGATGGAATACAAATTGAACAAGTTTTTGTATGTAGATGAAGGGGAGAATGGTTTTATGGTAATCCCTATTTTCTTGAAAAATAATGCATATATAGACCCTTTAGAGGTCATTACTATTGAAAAAGATAGTATCTATAAATATTTTGAATGAAATAATGGAAATAATATTTGTTTACATGTATATATGAATAATAATGCATGTTTTAAATGATAGAGAAAAGAGACATCATGTTCCTGACAAAAAAGTTATAGCTCCCTATTTGGATTGCCAATCTTGTGATTGTAATTTGAAGTGTTTTGTTGATTCATGTATGATAGTAGAAATATATTCTCAACATGTGGGAATATAATATAAAAGTTTTTATTTATTTGTGTGATCATAATTTTCAAGGAATAACCTAGAAATTATTTGATTTTTAGATAGAGTTAATGAGAGACCCTTGTGTTATATTGTTGCATTTGTTAATTATGACTGAGTGTTTGATACTATGACCAAAGTGGAATTGAACAATAACTACCAAAAATTTATGTAGGCTTCATGGTGGATGGAGATACAAGTTTAAATAAACATTTTGGAAAGAAGATGAAACTCAGTCAAGTATAATGAAATCCCTAATTTTCTTATAAGTTTATAGTGATACAAAGGATTATATGATGAACATTTGAATGAACAAGATACAAAAAATGATTGATAAGTGTTGAAGAAATTTTTCATAATTGTATGATACTATTATATTTTTATTGAATCACTATATTTATTTGAAATGTGATAAGAGTTTATAACCTAGAAACTGACCTATAGACTGTCATTATGTTGACATAATGAAACATGTTTTGAGGTGAAATCTATAGATAGTGAGGATATTAATAATATCTAAGGATTAAATTATGTGTAACATGGAAATACAGACCTTAAAAAACTATTTTGGGTCTTTGAAACCCTAAATACCAAATATTATGTAATTTTGATTGGTCTCGGCTAAGACAGTGAGCACAAAAACCCTAAGTTATGGTTTATTTGATAAATGATGTTTTAACCATCCAAAATCGACAAAAATTTGTAATCCTAATTAAAATCACATTCCCTAACTTAATAATAAGTTTTATGATCTTTTATGAACTAGTAAACATGGATTTGGGAGAGTGAGTGTACATTAGGCCTAAAAGAGACCTAGTTCTTTAGGTCTAAAGAAGGAAAAGGTTCTTAAGAGAAGAGTTAGAGTTCCAAATTTGACACACAAGTTTATTTGGTCATGATAAAAAATAATTTAATTTTGTTATATATTAAAACATTTTACTTTATTTACTTGTCATTAATGAATGTGAAAGGGCTAGTAGGATAGAGTATTGAGGGGCATAATTGTGAATGAGGATGAAATTGATGCCTAAAAAGTGTTTATGATTCTTGGAAAGTGTTGAAAGTGTTTTGAAAAGAGTTTGAGAGGGTAATGAGATCTTATATAAGTTTATAAACCTATTTGAGTTATCCTAATAGTGAATTAAAGATTTGAATCTTGCATAAAGACTTGATTTAGTAAGCATTGGTTAAGGGAGTGGATTAAGAAATAAAGGTCAAGATGTTTTCTTGGTATATGCTCTGCATCAAATTGGCTAGGTTGGTTAATAGTTGGTGGTGGAATGGTTTTAAGTACAAACTAGATAGTAGATGACTTTTATTTGGTATTGGGATGGTTAGGTTGATTGGTGGTTTTGGTGGAGGAAGGGTCATTAGATTTAAATCTAGAATTTTTGTTTTACAGTTTCAGTTTCCCCTCATCAATGGCTAATATTTCTAATTTTTTTGCCATGGTAAAATCCTCATCAAATTTTCAAAAATTTTGAACTTGAAGAGTAAAGTAAATATGTTTGGTACACCACTAAGAGAAGAGTTCAATCAATTCAAGTTGGGATAAGGATAAAGAAAGTTGTTTGATGAGATCTCTCCATCTAGCTATGAAATCGGCAATTGATTCATCATCTATTGGAAATATTGTCATTGATGTCAAAGGTTTAGTATTATTGGTGATAAAGGCCCCATTGCATTTAATGTTGTTTATCTTGGCTAATATGAGTTAATATTTATTTAATATTAACAAATATATTCTTAGTTGCATATGAGACAAAATAAGGGCCCATGAAGAAGTCAAAGAGTCACATGATAAAGACAAAAGAAGGATGGGACGCATTTTCCCATGAAGAGTCATCTTGGAGAATACCAAGAGTCACCAAGTGAAGACAAAAGAGTAAAGGGTGAATTTCTCATGAAGGGACACTTTGAGGAATATGAAAAATCACCAAAGATAAAGACAAAAGTGAGAAAGACATTTTTGGTCATGAAGGGTCACCACATGACTTTTCAAATGCTTGGATATGAAGGGTCATCCAAGATTGGCACCATTTTCCATGAGGATTGAAGAGTCACAAAGGGGGAACGCCAAAGGTCAATTGGAAAGATATAAATAAAGGCTTGAGTAGCCATTTGTAATGTGTGAGTGAGAGGTTGATTTGATATTGTGATATCTAGCTTAGAAGAGCAATTGTGAGAGATGAATATGATTTGTATTTGTTATATCTAGCTTAGAAGAGCAAAGGTGAGAGAGAGGAAGGAGATGTTGTATTGATCTATCATTTGTTGAGATAGCAACATTGAGAGATAGGTGTGTGGTATACACAAAGGGGTTGTTGCTCCAGTGGGTTGGTGCTCATGAATCGTTGCTAGGTTGGTGCTCAGCAAAGGGGTTGGTGCTCCTATGGGTTGGTGCTCATGAATAGGTGCTAGGTTGGTGCTCAACAAAGGGGTTTGAATCTCCTATGGGTTGGTGCTCACAAATTATAGCTAAGGTTTGTACTTGGCAAAGGGGTATGGTGCTCCTGTGGGGTTATTATCATGAATATATTTGAGATTGATTCTCTGTGGTTTTTCCCACATGGGGTCTCCATGTTATATTTGGTGTCTCTTTGTCTTGTGTGATGTTTATTGTTTGAGTTTTATTGCATATCTTGAATGATTGATTAAGTGGAATTTGGTTAAAGGAAAGATTTATAAGATATATAATATATTGATTCACCCCCCCTTAGTATATTCTATGCTTAACAATTTGTATCAGAGCAGGTTCCTTTTTGAAAAGTTTTATAGCTTGAAGGTAGATCGGGAAAGCATGATGGCTGGGTCACAGGAAGGATTTTCTACAAGTAAGGCACCTTTGTTTGATGGGATGAATTATGCTTTTTGGAGCATGAGAATGAAGGTTTATTTGATGGCCCTTGGATTCGACATATGGAAATTAGTGGTGGAGGAATATGAAGAGCCAAAAACATCTACAATTACTCCAATAGAAAAGAAGGCAAGTGAATGTAATGCTAAAGCTTTAAATGCTATTTTATGTGGTTTATGTGAACTTGAATTTGTTAAAGTTATGCAATGTAAATATGCTCATGAAACTTGGGTAAAACTTGAGAATATTTACAAAGGTGATGGAAAGGTTCAGCAAGCAAAGTTGTAGAATTTTAGAAGGCAATTTGAAAGCTTGAAGATGGAAGAAGAAGAAGATATAGCAAGTTATCTCTTGCGAGTTGATCAGATAGTAAATTAGATTCAAGGTCTTGGAGAAACATTGGAAGAGTCAATGATGGTGCAAAATGTTTTGAGATCTCTACCAATGAGATATGATGCAAAGGTTTCGGTAATCGAGGAGATGAAGAATTTAGCCAAGCTAAAGATGGATGAGCTTTATGGTATTCTCAAGGCATATGAGATGCAGACAGAACAAGATAAACCCTCAAAGACAGAAGCAACTTTAAAGACATCAAAGAAGGAGAAATATAAGATTCAAGAATCAAGTGATAGTTCTAGTGATGATGAAGATGATAATGAAGCACTTTTCATTCACAGGCCAAAAAGAGGAATAGGTAAATATCAAAGAAAATTACCTTTTAAATGTTTTAATTATGGGAAGATTGGACATTTTTTAGGAAGATGCCCAGATAAAGTTAAAGATGATGAAGAAGAAAAGCCTACATACAAGAAAAATTTCAAAGGAAAATCTAAGGGATTTGAGAAGAAGAGCCTGTATTCTAAAGATCCTAGCTCAGGTGAAGATAGTGGAGTCAGCAATTCAGAAGAAGAAGAGATTCTATTCATGGCCATACATGATGATGATCAAGAAGAAGAAGAGGAGGAAGCTAAAGTAGATATGGAAGGAGAACTCAATTGTGCCCTAGAAGAGTTAGAAGCTGTTCAGAAGAAGAATCGAAGGTTAAAGTGTCAGATCGAGAAAAATGAACAAGAGTCAAAAGAAATGATTGAAGATCTACAAGCACACTTTGAAGAATCCAAGAAGAATGAAGAAGATCTCAAAGCATAGTTGGAAATAGCAAGAAAAGATTGTGAAAGGTATGTTATTGAAATTGCCTCTTTAAAAGAAGATATTAAGAAAGTAGTCAGTGATAAAGTAATCAATGATTCAAAATTTGAAGATAGCACTAACATGCTGAATAAGATATTGGAAAGTCAAAAAACATATTCAGATAAGACAGAGATCAATTTTGAAAAGAAAAAGAGCTATGCTAAAGCTCTGACACAAGAGGAAACTGAAAGGGGAGAAGTGAAGAATACAAAGGACATTTCAAATAAAGAAGGCTGGAAGGAACAAAGCTACAAAAGGCAATTAGGTCAAAAATATACAGACAGGTCTTATTTTTTATGGCTATTGTTTTTATTGTAATGGATATGGTCACAAGAAAGTAGAATGTAGAAATAGAGCTAACAATTTCAGAAATAAGGAGAAGGAAAGTCAAGTAGAGTCAAGCAGAAGCCACAACTCTTTTGCTCCTCTATCAAGCTTTAATGAAGAGACCATAGTATGCTACAAGTGCAACAACTTCAGACACAGCTTGGTATTGCAGAAGTGTGTTCAAGTTAGTCAAGAAGGATTAGAGGTTCAAATCTCCATTCATCAAGAAGGATCAGAGTTTCAAAGCTCCATTCATCAGGGAGAAGGTTCAAACATGTTCATGGTAGAAGAAACAACATGAAGATTATATGATGGTGTAGACAGCTCTGCATGTGGGAGGTAAAGATCAGCCATGGTTAATTTATAGCGGATGTTTGAGGCATATGATAGGTGATAAAAGTAAGTTAATTTCTCTAAAGAAGATAAATGGTGGTACAGTGAGATTCAGAGATAAAACCACTGCTAGGATAGCCAGAAAAGGTACTTTGAGTTTGGATTATGGTAGAACTAAGACTAAAAATTTTGTGTATGTAAAAGGTCTTAAGCATAATCTGTTGAGTGTTAGTCAAATTTGTGATTAAGGAGACACATTAAGGTTTCATGCTAAAGGTTGTGAGATTAGAAGAAAAGAGTCAAATGAGCTGATTGCAGATGCACAAAGGACAGGGAACAATGTATATGTTTTGTCAAATATCTTCTCAAAGGCATTATCAAAAGATACATTCAAAGATCGATGAGAAGAGTTGGGAGTAATTTCTATTAGTTCTTGCCATTGATGTTCAACATCAAGTGAGGGGGAGCTAAGTGTTAGCTCTAGGTAGGCCCTTTGCCATTGATGTCAAAGGGGGAGAATAACAGGTACAGGTATAAGTGCAAAAAATAAGTACAAGGAATAAGTACAGGTTGCTACAGTAAGGGGTAGTTACTGTATGTTTTCAAATGATGGTATGTGCAAGTGACAGGATGTGGCAATTTTAGGATTGAGGTTGCCATCAATGATAAAGGGGGAGATTGTTGGAAATATTGTCATTGATGTCAAAGGTTTAGTATTATTGGTGATAAAGGCCCCATTGCATTTAATGTTGTTTATCTTGGCTAATATGAGTTAATATTTATTTAATATTAATGAATATATTTTTGGTTGCATATGAGACAAAATAAGGGCCCATGAAGAAGTCAAACAGTCATGGGATAAAGACAAAAGAAGGATGGGACACATTTTCCCATGAAGAGTCATCTTGGGGTATACCAAGAGTCACCAAGTGAAGACAAAAGAGTAAAGGGCAAATTTCTTATGAAGGGACACTTTGAGGAATACGAAAAGTCACCAAAGATAAGGACAAAAGTGGGAAAGACATTTTTGGTCATGAAGGGTCACCACATGACTTTTCAAATGCTTGGATATGAAGGGTCATCCAAGATTGACACCATTTTCCATGAGGATTGAAGAGTCACAAAGGGGGAAGGCCAGAGGTCATTTTGAAAGCTATAAATAAAGGCTTGAGTAGCCATTTGTAATGTGAGTGAGAGGTTGATTTGATATTGTGATATCTAGCTTATAAGAGCAATTGTGAGAGATGAATATGATTTGTATTTGTTATATCTAGCTTAGAAGAGCAAAGGTGAGAGAGAGGAAGGAGATGTTGTATTGATCTATCATTTGTTGAGATAGCAACATTGAGAGATAGGTGTGTGGTATACACAAAGGGGTTGGTGCTCCTATGGGTTGGTGTTCGACAAAGGGGTTTGAATCTCCTATGGGTTGGTGCTCATGAATTATATCTAGGGTTTGTACTTGGCAAAGGGGTATGTTGCTCCTGTGGGATTGTTCTCACGAATATATTTGAGATTGATTCTTTGTGGTTTTTTCCACATTGGGTTTCCACATTATATCTGGTGTCTCTCTCTGTCTTGTGTGATGTTTATTGTTTGAGTTTTATTGCATATCTTGAATGATTGATTAAGTGGAATTTGGTTAAAGGAAAGATTTATAAGATATATAATATACTGATTCACCCCCCCTCTCAGTATATTCCATGCTTAACATCATCAAATTGCCTAATGGAGTAGAGGTCTATAATAGTGACCTTTTTAGATATATTGACTAATAAATGATCTAAAAATACTTGGGAAATTTGAGAAAAGGAAAATATGGTGTGCTTGGTGAGAGCACTATACCAATATAAGTCTAGTCTTGATAAAGACATGGGGAAGGTATGAAGGAGAAGAACATCATCATATGTAATCAAATAACAAGAATGACAAAATGCTTTCAAGTGTTTTTGGGGGTCCTCCTTTATAACTTGAAAAACTTTGGTATTTCCCATTGAGGAGGATAGGATCAAATAAGAATAAATTTATGGATAGGTTCATTGTAGATTTGATCATAAGATAAAAGGTTATGAGCCCCATATATAGATGATTTAAGATTAGAAAATTTATCCATCAACATATTAACCAAATTTGTTTGAGGTTGGGAAGCTCCATAATTAGATGGTAAGTTTGGTTAAGGTTGGGTAGAAAAAATGTATGGATAAGAGGTAGAGGGCTGAGAAGATACCACATATTGGTATGTGGTCATTGTAGGTTGGGATGGTGCCACATAAGGGTTGATGGGCACAAAAGGTTGGGTAGAAGGTGCTTTATATCCTTATGGATTAGGAAAATATTGGTAATATGTCATGGGTATTTTTTATGTTATGGAGGTGGGTTGATTTGGAGGTATGGATGGGTTGGTAGATGGTGGGGGTGGAGTAGTAACTCTTATGATAATATGTGGAAGGGTAGGAGGTATGAAAAGTACCAAATTTTGGAGAGGGTAGAAATTTTTGGGTTGGTGGTGATAAGAGGAATGGTATAAATAGGGGTAAAATATACCCCCATGGTGGATGGGTTATAGGTAACAAGATGTAAGGTTTCCCTTATATTAGAGGTGTTGGTTGGTATAGGTGGTGTTTGGTTATTAGTTGGAATGTTGGATTGGGTTTTGGTGGTGGTAATAGATGGGATATTAGTAGAAGAAGAGCCTTGGGTGATCAAAGGTTGGGTGAAAGTAACACCAACCATAAGAGGGGGAGGCCTACCATAAGTAGGATCTGTAGGAGGAACTAAAGCAATAGGGGTGCGATGAACTAAGGTGTTAAGGTAATGTTGGAGGGTCATGGGGTTGTTATCAAGGAAGGAAATAAAATCCACATCACCCTCAAAAACTATTTGAGGCATGGTAGGAGGAGGAAAAAGATGAGGATAACTCTCAACATTGGAAGTATACTCCATGGAAGATGAGGAAGATGGTGGTTCTTGGTTGGTTTTATTCCTTAATTGTTGTCTATTAAATAACATGAGAGGAATAGAAAAGAAATGATGAAAACTTACACCTCAAACAATAATAAAACAAAAGGAAAATAATATCAAGACAACCCAAACATATACTAGAAGTACATTTAAAACTTAGAATTATTTTTATATCGATTTTGGCTTATGCCTTAGAAAGTGTTAAGAAGAAAATTAATTTGTAGATCAGGTACTAAAGAGGAAATCTAAGGTTGGTTTCAGGTTGTGTTTAGGTTCTCAAAAGAAGAAATCTATATTAAACTTCAATATGTGGCTTGATATTTGGGCCTACCCCCTCAGTTCACACACCACATCAATAAGGGTGTTGGGTGCTTAGCCAAGATATAATGGATCTTAGAGTTTATACTCAAACAAAGAACTCAATTGGTTCTCCCTTAGTAATGACTTCCAAGTAGGATTGCTAATAAAGGGTAAGGTTTACCACTAGGTGATGAAATCCTAGTTGGGAATTGTCTCAAGTTTGTTTTGATGTGTTTATTGATTATGTGGTTTGGTAAAGTGTGTGATAAGAAGAGTGAAACTATGATTAATTACTTCACTTTTAAGTTACTAGATGAAATAAAAAAAGTAAGAAATAAATGTATACAAGGTATTTATTTTAAACCCAAAAAAAAATTTAGATTTTGTTAGATGAGCAAAGAATAAAATAAAAAAAGGGGCACCTAGATGATGCTATGGTCCCATCAGGCATGCCAAAATGTTTCTCTTAATTTTTGTTCATTTCTTAATTTTAGAAGAAGATAATAAACTAGTAATAAGGGTGTGTCCTAGATGGTGATGTACGCATAATCCAAATGAAGATGGAGAAATCCTCTTTGGCTTGGAAGGAATAACCTGTAGATAAGAATTCACTAACAAAAGGGGTTATTAGCAAGATAGTTGGGTGGATTGCCTAGTATGAGCTAGATTCAAGAAACATAAGATTGTTAGGAGGTTGTTAATCCACTTTTGATAAAAATTAAGTTGAAAATGATAAAATTAAGGTACTTTCATAAATAAAATGAAATTAAATACAAGAAGAAAGTAGAGTTCTTGTTAAATAAAATGATTAAATATAGCAAAAGTGGGTCAATAATCATGCTAAAGGGGGTGAATTCAGGTTGATAAAATTAGAAAAGGCTCTATGAATAGGTATGAACATAGTTTCTTAGGATTGGTTGGGGTTAAGGGATGAAAATATTTTTTTATTTTTGGCCATAGTGATCATCAAAAGTTGGGTGAACCATTAGTGGTTCAGCTTGATTGGGTAACCATCAATGGTTGGGGTGATCATTGATGGTTATGCTAAGCATCAGTAGTTGCTTGTGGATTTTGAAGGTACTTAGAAAAGAGTTATAGAATGGATGAATGGTCTGATAATTGTTCTATTAAGTATCTAAAGGTTGGGAAACAAGGTGTAGACAAGTTTGATCAGGTCAAGGGGTTAAAAATCCAATGAAACAAAAAACAAATAGAATATACATGTAGCTTACTAGATGGCTAATAGTTGATGGTTGGAGAAATTTTTATAAAGTAACAATACTTTGGCCTCAAAAGAAAATTTGTTATAGGTTCAAGTCTCTTTTTCTATTATTGAGTTGTTGAAGGAAGACTAGATGCTGGAAAGCTAGAATACCTATATTCAAGAATGCTTGTGATGATCCATCATTTCACCTCCTACTCCTCTCCTTTTATAGGAAAATAAAGATGGAGGATAGAAGGTTCCATAGAGGATGAGGATATTGATTTTTATGCTTGGGATTTTATGAGAACCACATAAGTCAAATATATTTAATTATGCCTCATTATTCACACGTAATTGGTGATGGGTTAAAGAGGTAAAGATTTGACCATCGATGGTCAGGCTAATCATCGATGGTTAAGCTGACCATTGATGGTCAAGTGTTTGAAATAAAATGGGTCAAGGTGGGTTAAAAGAGATGGGTTAAGGTTAAAATTAGTAAGTTAGTGAGTTTAGTTAGCTAAGTAGCTAACTAGGCTCAAGGTCCTAATACGTTGGTAGTAGGTCAAGAAGGGTTAGGTGGTCCCTAAAGAGTATTAAGGAATTTTGACACATAATAAGGTTTTTTTAGTGTCTACATGAAGCATGATATCAATATTAGTACCAATGGCTCTCAAGTATGTGGGAAACACAAAACTAATAGGTGGTCTCATAGGAGGAGGTAATCTATACCAAGTTTTTTGAAACCTCTCATTGAAGTCATGTGTTATTTTATTGGGACCCATTTCAATCACATTGATATGATGTATAAGAGAGGTATGATTACTTTCATATTTAAACCTTGAATTTAGAAAAATTCCAACATCATCCCATGATGTGATATATTCACTAGGTAAATTCCTATACCAATCAAGTGATTTCCCATAAGGGACATGGAAATGAATTTAATGGAAATATTCACCTTCATGACATTGTGAAAAATATACAAATTGGAGATATCCCTGATGTGTTCACTAGGTGTGACATGACCCTCAACATTGAATGTGGGCACACTCTTTGTAGCATTAAGAGGAATTCCATCATAGGCCTAAAGGTGAATTGGATTTTTAGTATTAAAGGCATGAAAGGACTATTACCTATCCATGTTTTCTTCAAGATCTTCAATTTATTCAATCTCTTCACTTTATTAGCTAATAAAATCTTCTTAATCTTCAAAGGGTAGATTAGGATGAGGGTATTTAACTTCAAGAGGAAGTTCAGGCAGAATAGGTGGATTGATAGGATTGGACACTTTACTAGATGATGACCTAGTAAGGACCATGAAGTATGAGAGAAAATTTATGACAAAAAAATGACCTTGAACCATATTTTTCCTTGAATGGAGTCACCAAATGTTTAGTAGCACACCAATTTGTAGTTGATGTTGTTAAGACCAACATTCACCTTGATAAGTTGTCTTAAGGAAAATGTGTCCCAATGGGTGTTCTAAAACTACTGTCACCAAATATTTTACCCTATATGAGGGTTTCAATCCTCATATATATTTATAAAACATGTGAATACTTCTAGGTATGTGTGTATACCTATAGTAGAAGTAGACCTTTGGGTTTAAGGGCTAGCTCCTTGAATATGTCTTGAAGTGCTTCTCACCTACTTAATTAATTACTTATGGGAAAAGAGGTAGAATTTTGAATTAAAATAAACTAATATAAATGGGTGAATCACGAATATTATTTACACATGACCATAATACTTATTTCACTAAGAAAGAAGACCTACAAACCAACTTTAAAGTCTTATAAGTGTTTCAACATAGAGATGATATACATGAGATAACATAGGGTAAGTGAACTAGAGGGTAGATTGAACACTCTAAGAATAATTTTAAACTTTAAATGAGCCTAAAACATTATATAAACTCTATTTGACCTACTATAATATGAAATCTTGCATAAACATGAGAGGATAAGGAGAACCAAGGATAGAATATTATCACTTAACATCACCATACATCACTTTGAACACTTAGAAAAATTTTCATGAACTCAAAACTATACTTATAATTATATTTAAAAGGTAAAATTCAATGTCAATCTATCATGTCTTTGCCATACATGGTGTGGTATTAGTTTACAAGATCTAAAATGGCTACTACTTATAGAATTTGAGAGAGAAGAAGAGAATGAAGTCCAAGCATCACTAGGAAATGTGTCATGTTCATAAAAGGAGTTAAACATGAAATATATAGTAATATGGAATAGACCATTCAATTTCTATTTGGAAAAATGTCCTTCAAAACATGGAACTCCTAAAATGTGACCTTGCTCAGAAAATTGCCTTCATCATTTGGCCTTCATAAAATGTACACATCAGACTAAAATATAGATGTGATGATTTAAATGAGAGGGTAGTGTTTTATACATGATACAACATGAATTTTTTGTATCCCTAATCATCAATATTATTTTGGACATGAGTTATTACTACCTGTAATCCAAATAACTCCTCTTTCACTTACCCTCCACACTTGGCACCAAAGTTGTTCTTCATTTTTTCAATTTGATCCATACAAAGGAGTGTATGACACCTGTTATGACATTTAATGGCATTATAATCCTCAATTAGACCTTAAAATACATCCCAATTGATGTTTTCACACTCCCACTAGTTTGTTCACTATGCCAGTTTAGACTTGTTAGGATGAAGGCACTTGTAGATATAATTGTGAGATTAAATAAAGAATTAAATAAAGATGGTGAGTTATATTAAGTCTAATTATCTCTCCCAAAGTGTATTGTATCATTTAAAACCCATCCATACTTTCAAAACACCAAAAATAGTCAATAAAATACATTTTCACCTTATTTGTATAGGTATGGTATAACTCAGTATGATAAAGGGGAGACCTAGAGAGTCCTCTATAAATTCCAACAATTTCCTAATCCATTATAGTTCATATGGATACCCCTTCTCCTCCATTTTCCTAATCAAGTCAATACCAAGGGTTTTAGAGGCTTTAGAGTACTTTTATCCTCTAAAAATTGTTCATATAGGTATAACATTATATTTGCCAAAAAAATTCACAAAATTAATGTTCATGGAATCCATCATTCCCCAACTCCTTAGATCCCCATGCAAAGTGTCCAAGTAGGTGTGAGCTCTCAAAGTTGCCCTCTCGAGCTTTGTTCTCCATTTTAAGCGGGCTTGAGTTGGTCTGAGCCAAGAAATGGATTATATATGTTTTCATCTACATTACAATAGATTTAACACTACTTATAACTCCATAAAAACATTTTCAAATGGATTTTAATGTTCCTCTAATCCTATAAGTGGTAGCAGACTTCTTTAGGGTTTAGGCCTAAACTAGACCAAGTAGGTTTACATACATCATTGTAGGTTTAGGACACCCTATCATTTTTATAAAAATTATGCAATTTTATTCATGTTTTTTAGGTTTTATAAAACTTTTAACATCCTTATACAAGGCCCCATAATTCTCTAGCTCACCCTTTCATCATTTTCTCTCTAAACCTATAGACCTACATCTTTGGGGAGTACCCTCTATTTGAGACAAAATAGAGGGGACTTACCCTATTGAAATAGAATAAAGTATGATACTAATGGATTATACAAGTCATATATATACTCTATGAAAGGTTTTAGAGATTTATCATACCATTAAAATCTCCAAACATCTCAAAACCTCTAGGCAGACTACCAGATATCTCACTATGTGCAAGTTTTTGAGCATCAGCTATAGATTGTTATTTAGGGATTCACCCATTATATTTTTATAATATATTAGGTTCATAAAAGTTTATTATATTAATTTTAAATGTTATCAAAACCTAATTACCGCTTAATCCTTTACAAACACTTCAAAATACACCTTGCTCTTTGACTAGGTACAAGTGTTGACAGTGTTTCTCCTACTTGTAGGTGAACTCTACCTATTAGATATTATATTAAATTATAAAAGATCTTATTTAGGTTATAAATTATCATATAAAATCTACTTATTCATATCATGCTTTGGGTAAGGCCAACTTGAATACTATTCATGCTCATATGTCATTGTTATCCCACAATCAATTGTAGCTGACTATCTTAGAGAAAAAAGGGGAGTCTTGTAAGTGTTGATGAACTATTGAAAACTCATGTTTAAAAAAATTATATAATTTGAAATTTTGTAGGTGTTGATGAAATATTTAAAAATCATCTTTCAAACCCTTAGATCATTTGAAATCTTGTAACTAGATTCCATTAACAAGCATTTATGTCTATAAGCTTAGTATCCACAAGTTTTATTTTATGGGCTTTATGAGCATCTAAAATCAGGATGTCAGTGGATACTCTAAGGGAAAGGCACCTATATGTGATTATGTACATCCATACCTTTAATTTCAGCTCCTTCTTGATGACCTTAGTTCTCTCTCAACTCAACTAGACCACTTAACATGAATACGTGCTCTTACCTTATTATCTTTGGGTCTAGAGGTCACTTGAAGCTAAAATCTTGTAGAAAACACTAAAAAAAATAGTGAATAAATAAAATATTTTGAGGTATTCAAATATCAATTTACTTTATTCATCATTTGGATTAATCAAAACTTTATGCAACATTTATATATATTAACACCAAAATCACAGAGGGCTCTTTTTTGGATGTTTTAGGTAATTTGTCCCTAAAGCTCAGTCCTTCAACTTGAGGATGGATTTAAAGGAAACTTCCTACCAATATAATGATTAAAAAATGCTTCTCAAGTTATCTCCAACTTCACAGACCTCATAGAGTTCTCAAAATATGTTTGAACGCCTATATATCACACCTTCAGACCTCTATCTATGTAAACCACCTATAGTTGGTCATTTGTAGGTTGCAAGGTAGTGAGTATAAACATAAGCAATGTGAATAGTATAGGAATTAAAATAATCTTTAAAATATTTCAAAGTTATAAAATTAATTTATATCATCTTTGAGTATTTGAAACAAGATCACACATCCCATTTCAATATGACATGTTTCCTTTAGGCACCTGTAGGTGCACATCAATGGACTAACTATGTATATGTTTTACATTGACTATTAAATTCCTTATTATATCACTTGAGATGGTTTGGTTTGATATATTATATTTAAATAAGGTGTTCCATGCCTTGAAACACTTCAAAACATCTTTATAACCAATCTTAGTGCTCAAAACACCATGACTATAAGTGAGAGTAAGCAAAGAGCTAACTATGTGAAACATTCTTGACTACAACCTTTATGATGCTAGATTTGGATATTAAACTTGGGAAGAAGGATATTTTAATGACCTTTGATATTTATGAAACCTAATATAACATTCATTTGGATCCATTGTAGAAAAAAAAGACCTTCTACAAGTGTTGTAAATTGATTACAAGTTCATTGGTAACATCAACCTAAAAAATGGAAGTATTTCACTCATGAAATCACATTAAAACATGGAACCAAAGATGAAAATCATGAGAGGATGGATTCCAAATCCTCTTGAATCAAAATCACCAACTATATTTTATGGACGAACTCATGTAAGAGCAAAACTTGTAGGGTATGGGGATTGACTAGAAAAACAAGATAGCCAACTTGTTAGGAATGGTTCATAAACAATAGGAATAAAATAATTTAACTCCAAACATGAATGCCAAGATGACCAAGTTTAATATACACCACCAATATAATATGACTTGGAATTCCTCCTACTAGCCATACCAAGAAGAAACCTACTGGCTGGTTCTATTTGCCTAGTGGAGTAATGGAGAGGTGGTATGGTTTTAGACCATTTTTATAACTTTAAAAAAATTTAAATAATTAAAATGTAGTTAGGGAAGTTTTAATGTCACTCCATAATCTTCTCCCATGTGCCACTCTCTCCCATAGGTTATACAACCTTTTAAACCCCCTCTTTTTCACTTATTTTCTTGATTTTTAGTTTAGACCTACAAATTTCTATTAATAATGACATTAAAAAAAATTAATATAATATTTAATGTAATTAGGTATGTTGAGAATGAGTTTAGAACACTTTTATACCTAAAAAACCATACTTCATTTAATGACCCATATATGACCCCTAAGTGACTCAAAATGACATAAGGACTAAATGTAACGATGACCAAGGCTAATAAGACATTAAATCACATTAAATGAAACATGATACACCATATGATATTAAAATAGACCCATATATCAATTTTTGGACTATAGGAGGTTGACCTTAATAGAATAAGCAATATAATTGCATACGAACACCAGATCTAGATGTGAAATCAATATCAAAGACATTCACCATGAAATAATGAGACTAAAGTTTAACACACCATAACAAAGATATAATTGGAAATCCTAATGAAGGGGTAAAAAAACTACCAATATTACTCATTATTTTAGAAATAAAATGTACCCAATACAAGCATTCTCTTCTTTCTCCTCTCTCTTTTTTATTACATCTTACAATATGAACTCTTTATTATATAGGCAATGTAATCTACCCATTATAAATGACCTTTTCCATCCACTACATTAATGGGTCCAACCTCTCTAAAGGTCACTTAATATGAGGGTAAATTCATGATAAATAATAAAATATATTATTAGTTAACCAATGTAATTTAATGTATTAAGGGTACATAAATAACACCACTTAATTATTAATTGTTCCAATACTACCCCTTAATGTTAAGTGGGGATACATGGTATTTTTTAAGAGGTAACAACATAATGAACTTAAACTCCATGAACCATACACATGATGAATTTTAGGAGGTAATAATTGAAGGAAACATCCTTTATCATGCCATAGTCACCTTTATAGGAATTATGCTATGTAAACATAGTTACCCAAAGGTATTATAGTATTTAACTATAGACACCTAAATTTATTACACTATGTAACCGAAATAACATAGTCACATTTAAAGGAATTAAACTATAAAATTATAGATACCCAAGGGTATTACACTATGTAAACATAATCACATAGTCACCTTTAAAGGAATTACATTATACACCCATAGACACCTAAAGGTTTTGCACTATGTCTCCATAGGCACCTTTAACAAAATTAAACTATGATATCCCAAACCACTTAAAGTGAGTTTAGGTTAGCATGATCATGATACTAAATCTCACAATGAGAATACATCCCATAATTTCTCATGAATAATCAACCAAACATATTGGAGTTTTTTATAACATAAAGACCTCCATGCTACTATGTGTTGGGTACAATGTAGAATTCTATATGAAGTTTACCAAAATAAAATAAATTAATATATTTCAATGATTTATAATGAGAAGTATAGAGAGATAAAAGGAAAGACACAATCCACACAGCTGTTAAGAAGTGACATTGTCATGCACACTCATCAATAGCAACTTTGATAGGCCCAATATTGAATGAACTTCCAAAGGCTTTAGTTTGTTGGTGCTACATTGTATTTTTCACCAAATTTATACAATTTTGAATATCACCAAGAAGGTTGGTACAATTATAAACTTCCACATGATGTTCTTCTATCATCCTTCATATCCACAAGGATTTTTAGCAACTTCCACATGAAGTGCTCCAAGTGATAGCATTTACATCAAACATAAGCACATATACAGAAGTAGAATCATAATAGTATGGTTAGAATAATAATAAAAAAATAAATTAACATAATCAAATGGAAAATAATATAAATCAAAGTTTATATTTCTTTTTATATACCAAAGTTTACAGTTCCTTTTATATACCAAAGTATTCACTTTACTAATTTCCAACAATCCAAGTATGGATCCTACATGAATCTAGAAGCAACACCTACATATTATGAAATATCTATCATATTAATGGTTAGATAAATAAAACTTATAACATGATATTTATAAATAGGGTTTAGCTTTATTGCACACAATTTTTGAATCATGCTTTAACATAACCTTCAATAGGAGTTTATGTAAGCTTGCAATCATGCATGTTAAATTTAACAAGCATGCTATGTGATGCACATATAATAATTTCACTAATAATTTGATACTAAGTTATCCAAACATTACATATATTATTAAGAGTAATTCATATTATAATTTGAGTCATGAATAGTTTTCTTTCCTTTTAAAGTCGACACTATAAGTTCATGTTTTATACTAAACTGAAAAAAGGTTTAGAAAGCAAAATTTTTAACATGTTTTATACTTTATTTTATAATAAAAAAACACATATTATAGTGATTAAACAACACTATCCACTTTATTTTATTGAAAAACAATTCAAATAGACAAATAATTGTAACAAAGGCAAAAGTTGCAAGTGTCATAAAAATTGATCACAAGTATCATAAATAGTGTCGCAATAGCACTATTTGACCAAATTGTTGTAAAAAATATATAAGGAGGTTTAAAATAGCTTAAGGACCTACTCAATGTTTCCATAATGTACCAAAACCTACAAATCGACTAGTTACATGACTATGGTCTACAAGCAGTTGATAGGGTCACAAGGTGAATAAATTATTACACACGACACATGTTTCCACATGAATGAACATGAAAATTTAATAAAAACTAATTTTTACCAAAAATAAGGAACAATGGGATTTAAACACAAGACCTACTTCATATGAATGTACTAGCAAAATTAGCTTAGCTAATTCACCACTGAGCCTTCTTTGCAAACTAAATTTGATAGTTTGGTTTTAATCCTTTTTAAGTTATGTTTTGTTTTTTATATTAAAAAATAGAATTAAATATTTTAAATAAGATAATTAAATGTAAATACATATTTAGTTTGAAAGGAAGGGTAAAAAACATATGGGCTCCACATAGTATGTGGAAACTAGAGTATTAAAATAAAAAACTTATTTATTAAATACTTTAAATAAAACAACATTCTAACCATTTAATGTCTACTATAACATGTATTATTTAAAAGCATGGTGCATGTGGAGAGCAAGGGGGATTGTAGGAGATCCATAGATATTTTTTTGGAAAAATAAAGCTTGAAACCACCTGTAATTTTCCTTCCAGAGCTAATTAAAGACTCAGATCTAGGTTTAACAGTCTAAAAATTGGTTTTTTTATTTCTTATAATAGCTATGGTATAAGGGAGAAAGAAGTGGTAGCAAGTGGATGATCAATCCACAATCACAGAGTTTGAGACTTGCTACACATTCCTTTATAGAGCTCTTAATGACCATAAAACATCCAAAACTTAACTTTGATGCACAAAATTTATTTTTTCAAATTTCTATAGCCCACAAAATTTGTATAATGATGCCATGGAGAGAAAGGAACAACTAAAATATGAACCATTTGATCCTCAATGTTATCAAGACGTTAAATCATGCCAAAAAACTAAAGAAATCATCTTCAGAAGTGAGAATAAGTATATAAAATCTTAAATATGTTTTTTCCTAATTTTTAGCTTTTCTAGACCATACATATCTATACAAAGATGCCAATGGAGGTTGGGATTTTCAAGAAATTAAAATGAACCTTTAATCAAGCTCTTAGAATGTTATTTACAAGTAAAACAATTAAGATTCCACCTTACAAGGAATAAAATAGGTTGAAGAACTGTAAAACAAAGACTTATGAGCTCTTGGCTTGCCTGGGCCATACATATGTCATACAAGGATGTCAAAAGGAGAAAAATATCCTAAAAAAACTTTGATTTGAATCTTGATTAGGCTCTCTCATGGTGTTTTCAAGCATAGATCTAAATATTCAACATCTAAAAACTTGAAAAATAGAGAGAATAAAATAAAAACTAAATTTTTGACTAAAATTTAGCTCATAGAGGCCGTACAAGCACAAGAGAGGAGAGATAAAATTTGAAATGAGCTTTTAGAGTCTAAATCAAGAAAATTATAGGTCTAAATTACTTAGAATTGGTCAAACTAAGTGAATGGAGATATCATAATAGAGATTTACTACTTAAAATCTAATCTTTTACCAATTTTTAGCTTTCATATGCTAAAAATGGTGCTTATGAGGAGAGAGAAAAATGAAATTCTTCAAAATATGCCTTAGATCTGAGATCTCTAGGATCTTAAGAGAGGAAATAAATGAAATAACTTACTTTTACTGAAGGAGAAGCTTAAAAAATTCTTATGAACATACCATGGCTCAAAATTTGGATAAATCTAGACTTGAACTCAAGCCAAAAAAAATTGATGTATGATCTTACCACTTGATCATGCATTAACTTGGCTCTGATACCATGACAAAATAAGAAATATGATTGTATACAATCACTAGATCTAGATTTGAAACAAATATCAAAGACATTAACCATGAAATAATGAGATCAAAGTTGAACACACTATAACATAGATATACTATGGGAAAACCTCATAAAGAGGTTAAAAAACCGATCAAGATTATTCATTATTTTAGAAATAAAATGCACCCAATACAAGATTTCTCTTCTTTATCCTCTTTTTTTTATTACATCTTACAATATAAACTCTTTATTATATAGGTAAGGTAATCTACCCACTATAAATGACCTTTTCTAACCACTACATTAATGGGTCCAACCTCTCCAAAGGTCATTTAATATATTTTATTATTTATTTACATGAGGATAAACTCATGATAAATAATGAAATATATTATTATTTAACCAATGTAATTTAATGTTAAAGGGTATATAAATAACATCACTTAATCATTAATTATTCCAATACCATTTTGACTTGTGGTGAAAATGGTCAATAGTCACATAGACACTTACGTAAAGATGAACATCTCTAGAGGATTTCATAGAGAAAAACGTTTCCTAGAGGATGGTCTACTATTTGATGGGTATTAATGTGTAGGTTCATACTAATAACCTCTAAACCTTATATAAGACATTCATCTTCCCTATCGGATCATCTAAGGATCCTCGTCCCTATCTAAGTATTTGATTACCCTATGAAATTATGGATTGGTAATTCAAGAGGCTAGAAGGACTTATTCATGCCTTGGGTCTCCTAAATATCATAGTCAGTTTCTATTTTAGTTTAATAGGCAAGGTTAAAGACCAAAAAAAAAAGATTTATCATAGTAGAGAATTATCTTACTAGCCATTTGTTAAACATACAAATCTGAAATAAGGGAGTACCACAATAAGCATGATAGGTCATAAAAGAAAAACAAAATAATCATCATACCAAGATTTTAATTATGCAAACTTTTCAATAATTTTAAATCAAATATAAGATGCCACTAGACCACCACCAAGATAATGTGACATAATTCCTTAAAACAAATCATCTTTATAATTGCACAAATGAAGATCAATTTTGGTTATATCTCTCAATAGATAGTTATACCATGTTCCATAGTCCTAGGGGTCATTGCCACCATATTACTTCACTTGGTGAATTCCACCATATCACATATAACTCCATCATATGGGAAGTGATTATCATTTGGAATTAGATAACAATATTCCTATTTGCCAACATGAATTATTTAACACTCACTGTGTAATAATGCACACGCTGAAAATGAACATAACATCCATAACAATCTTGTCATATAAGCAAGAAAAAATCCATTTAAGGCTATCACCCAATATAAAATGAATACTAAAAAATATGATGAACCACCAATAGTAGTGCTATCAGGTTGGGATCATATGAATAAATCCCTAACCTTAGTGTCTTTACACTAAATGGTTCTTTCAACTCCTTTATATTAAGAACAAGTAATGATTTAACCAAACACATGAATAATAACTTATTAAATGACCAATCCTACCATGAGGCCATTATCAACATCATAAAACTAGGCCAACTATGGCTATAATTATGAATAGCCAACTGCCACATCATGTGTTAATTGCACATGGTCTCATGATGGTCAACCATGTATCCAAAATAGGAATTTGTTAAAAATAGTTAACTCATTGAGATTTTAAGCTTCAACCCAAATGTCCTATTAATTACCACTTGTTTTTGGATGATTTCATATAATCACAAGTCAAGAATAAATCATTTATAAAATTGTCAATTGCCTTAAAACTTTTGTGTTTATACTACCAAATGGAATACAATTGGATCAACATCCATTATTAATAGGGGTGGTAGTGAGTGAAAATAACATCATTTAAAGCCTTATCCATAATTTAATATGGAAATGTGAATATTTGCAATATTATCTTGGTAACAAATTTCATAATATACCATAACACAATGCGTCTATAACAAAAAATTTAGCACTCGCTAGAATATCTTGGCATAGCCAACACACACATATATATAATAGACCCTCTACACTTGATTTCTTGAGAAATAAAGTGTAAATAATATTAATTTCATAATATATAAAAAGAATAAATCCAAGCACCTCACTGCCAAAACCAATAGGAAAGAGGATAACAAACAACTTCCACAACATGATTTAATAACCTAATGATATCAAAATATCATTAATATAAGGATGTCTATTATGAGCACAATATGAGATACTACAAGATATGCAAAAATATTATTTACATACAATAGTTGACACTTCCAAGTCTTGATATCAAATGATTAATATTGATATAAGTAGTTTGAATAATCTTCTATTGATTGATAGTTTTGTCATATATAAGCCAGAGGCCATATGCACAAGGAAACAATTATACTACCACATAGGTATTAAATTTAGAAATAGGAAAACCTCTAAAGAGGTAAACAAAACTAAAATATTAATTCAATACAAATAAAATTAACAAATTTGACTTTATCATCCTGAATTCCATCTTGGGTTATCTTTGGCAAGCACAACACTTTAAGCAGGCGACAAATATAATCAAATAATCAATTTCACAAAAGTAAAGGCCAACTGTATCATAACCCATGCAATAGAAAGGGTACACCAAGAGTGTCAACTTTAAGCTGGAAAAATGAATTCATTTATGGTCAATATTCTAAAGGTTAATCTAATTCAAAATAAACAAGCTCAAAAAAAAAATCAAGCTAACTTATTACCTCATAGAGTCAAATTTGGTAGTCTCATAATTCTTATTTTTGTAACATTTTTCATAAATAGTACATTATCTATGAATTTATACTATAACCCTCTAAAATAAATAGGATAATGTATGCTCAAATAAATCATACAAAGTAACACCACAATGCATTTGACAAGTGTATGATGGTCTAAACAATCATGGAGTACAGCAAGATCTCTTCTAATATCTCATGGAAATGAGCCCACATAATAGAAAAATCAATTTCCTAACCACTAATAAAATTAAGTGTAAGGACAATAATGTAATAGTAATATTTTTGAAAAAATGATCCAATCATACAACATAATGGTTCATTTATCTCTACAAACATTCATTAAGTGATAAGAATATTTCATATACAAAAAGATAGCCATCAGTTCAATATTTATCTTCCACCATAAAATAAGTAGAAATAATTTATTTTGGTTCATATTTTAAAATAATGTAAGATATATTTAGATATCATACTCAAATGAAAATAATCTAGCTCCTGATTAATAAAAAAACATGGGATTTTTAACTTGAGTCTGAGATTCAAATGACTCTTTTCAAATGCAATACATAAATAACATTTTTTTCCCTCCTTTATAATGATCAAAATTTACCATCACGATTGTATAAAGTAGCCATCTAAAATAAGAAAACAATTTTTAATTACCTTGGTAACTCAAAACTAATATAAGCATATTGAAAGTGGTTCTAATAACTTTTAAGAGAAACAAACACAACTTCATAAAAATTTTAGGAAAATTAAATCACAACAACATACATAATTTTGGGATTATACCTTGTTTTATTTTTCACAAGATGAAATTTCCAACATGACCAAATATAATATACAAGGATAGACCATCAAAGACAATGACCCATATTTATTTTTATCTCAGTGTAATAAACCTATCCATTAATGGTAACCAATTCCAATACTAAGTGCTCAATCCTAGATGGGGTCATTTTCCATATTCTTTAGCATACAAGAAAAATACTTTACATAAAAAACATTCAGCATGCAATATGAAGAAAATAAGGTCATACCAAAACTCTCAAATAACCAAATTATGTACAAAATCCATTTTAATGTACAAGAAAAAATAATTAGTTGGCTTAATAGATGTTACTAGGTTTATATCCAATGTTATTGACAATAAAAATAATTAACCAGGCTTTATAACCCATAGAAAAGAAGTTTTTAAACCAGAATTTATATACACAACATACACCTACCACTTCCATGGCCATGGAATAGGCTCATGTGGCTATAGAAAAAAACATACCCATATGAGAAAATACCCTAGTGGGAATTTCTATGGTACTTACACTTATTATTAAAGGAATTAAATTAAAAAAATTTAACTAGAAAAAGAAATACATGCCCATTTTATTGTAAGTAAGGTTTTGTTTTTACTTTACAATGGGTGCCACATCCTTTAGCATTTACCCCTATATGTCCTCTTCCTTATTCCCCCCATCGTGGTAGCTCTTATTGGTTTGTATGGGCACCTTTTACTATACATACCCCTGCATCAACTATCCTTATCTCAACTCTTCCCTCTCTACATCTGCATACATAACATAACACCTCTTTCATTCTCTTCTTCATTACCCCATCACCTCAAATTTATGATCTTCCTTTTCTTCATTGACCAACTCCTTTTCTCCATCCATTTAGCCCCCATCTCCTTCTTTCCATTCATATTCCACACTGCATCATGGTGGTGACCAAAACATAGTCTTAGAAAACCTAAATTTCTCCATACTCTCATTATTCTTTTTCTTCTTCAAATTAAATGACCCAAAATGATATCCAATCAAAAACCTAAAATCAAATGATTTTGTCTCACAAATAAATATTAAATGCCATGACAAGCTCATGACCCCATCATGGTCAAAAGACCTTTTTACCACAAGAAGACCTCAAGCCTAATCGTTAAACCCATTTTACCACCAACCTACTACTAAGGATTTAATATAAATCAAAATTTTCTTTATTTACACATGCTAAAGTATCACCATAACTTATAAGCTTTTATAAAAGAACCAATGCAAGATTATGTTGCCCAAGATAACTCAATGGGTTCACCTTTAGAGTCTATACATATATATATGTTTATAAACATACAAACCACTTTAGGATTTTAAGCATAACAAATGTATGCCCCACTTGAACACACACACACACACACACACACACACACACACACACACACACACACACACACACACACACACACACACACACACACACACACACACACACACACACACACACACACACACACACACACACACACACACACACACACACACACACACACACACACACACACACACAAACCACAATATTCATACTTAAAAATAAATAGTCAAATTCTATCACAACTCAATAAAACATGCTACTATAATTTATCTAATAGTTATATAAATGTGTCAATTGGTGAGGTTATGACATTTTTAGTCATGTAAAATGTGAAATTGAATGAATTATGCATGGCTAATGACACCCAACCCATAGGTCCTCCTTGCTCGCAAAACCTTTCTAGTCTATTCTTTCACTAATCCCCAGTCATCCATAGCCTTCTGGACTTAGCTCTTTCAGAATTAGGTAGCCATTTTAGTCCCATATATATCCCAATATGTCTCATCCCCTTTGGAAAAAAACACCCAAATTAGATAGGAGTGATGGAACCCAGGGTGTCCTATTTTTCATGCTATTGTCCAAGTGAATTTTTACATCTAACGGTTAGATTTTCCTAGATCTTTAACCTTTTCCTTGTCAACCTAACATGAATTTATTCTACCCATGACCATTAATTCCCATAAAAAATCCATTCAAAGTCCATTTAGAAAGGTTAACACTCATTTATAGGAAATAAGAAAGAATACAAGCAAGTACACTCAAGCACTCTTCCCTATTCTCTACATACAACCTTATAAAAACATTTCAAGTCTATTCAAGCACTCATACCAGTCCCAAGTCATCCAAAGTACATCCAGTTTCACATGTAGTTACATACATCACACACAATTACACCAAGGACTTCAATGGGAGAACTACATTAGCTTGATCCCTCTTCGAAGTATTGGTATATAAGCAACATGCCCACACATAGGGTGTGAAATGTGTCGAATGTATCCTTTACACACTAACCCATTTTTCCTATTTACCAAATCTTCTTTCAATTGTATAAAAGATCCAAGTACATGATCAATCAACTTTACAGGGAGTTCTATTGACAACAAAGACTTAAAAATCAGTACACAGGCTCACCTTGAGTAGTTGAACAAAACCCATAAAACTTAAACCCTCAAGATAATAGTATCAGAGAAGGAATATAGCACCGAATCCTAGGGTGTCCATTTTTTATGCTCCTATCCAATCCAAAAATTAATTTTAGGAACTTTTTCCAACCTACTTTCCAATCTTACTCCTCTATTATCATGCCTTGTCTCAGTCTGGATCAACCAAAATAAGCTAAGTTTTACTTTCTCTCTCTTCTTTCTATATTTAGAAAAGACAAAAATACTATTTTTTTACACAAATTATTAGGTTAACTAAAGCATATTATTAACCGATTTACATTTTTTAGACCCAATTATTATTTAATAATTAAACACCTAATTTCCTAAAATAATAAAACATTTCGTGAACTTGACTTCTATCAAATTTTGCGTAAAAACATTAGGGTAAATTATTTTTTAATTTTTTCTATAATTATCTTATTTCTAATATATTTAAAAATAATAAATCTACAAATTAATTTCAAAATTATCATATTTTATATTAAAACCCTAGTTTGCACATACTAGGTTGTTTTTGCATACAAACACATTCCAAGTACTAGGAAAAATATATTTCTAGTTTTAGAAATATTTTTGATTTTCCTAAATTTTTCAAGAAAATTTTTATATAAATTCATATCAAATTTTTAAAATTATCATACTAATTTTAAAAATTCATTCAATAATCCCTAGTTGCATTAACTAGCTCCCAATTTATTTCTAGTACTTTTCCAATCATTTTATGAATTTTTAGTTTCATATCAAACTTAGAAAATCAATTTTAAATTTAAAAATTCATATTATTTTTCATAAATATTTTTGAAAAATACTTAGATGCATGTACTATCTCCTACTTTATTTCTTGAGATATCACCTTACATCCATACTCAAATTGCAAAAATGTTGCTCATTTTTTTACAAACATTTCTTGAAAATAATAAGGAAACCATAATGGGCCTTATCACGTACATGAAAGATGAACTCTATCATATGTTAGTACAAAGTTTCATCCTTTGCATTTCATGTTTATGTTTCATTATATGGGATGATATTACAAAATTCATTACCAAACTTGCATAAGATTCTAAAATTATTTTTTCATATTCTTTATCACTCATATGGAACAATTACCAACTATATTTGGCTAAATGCATTTGAAATGTCATGTTGCATATCAAAATTTCATATGCCTTTATGTAATAATTCATGTTATCTATCCTTTACTCTCTATTCCTCATATGGAAAATTATTCAAATTTATCATGCTAAACACATTAGAAATGCTATATCACATATCAAAGTTATAAATGTATTTGTGCACAATGTCATGATCTCTATTACATACTTTCTCTCTCTCATGAGGAAAAAATTTGAAGACTATCTTGCAAAACATATTAGAAATGTCATGATTCAAGTCAAAGCTTTCTATGCATTAATGCACAATTCCATGCTCTCTATCCCTTGTTTGCTATCTATCATGTGGAGTGTTCTTTATAAGCATATTGTTATACATGGTTTCTACTTAGATGTATCTAACTCTTTGGTTACTTTTAAGTATCTCCCTATTACTACTAGACACAATAAAACACTAGTGGTTATAGCTATCCTTCATCTCTTCAAACTTGGTTCATCTAGCTTTTATCCTACACCTAATACCAACTCTATGCCTAGAGTAGATTATGCAGTACATGCTATCACCAATGTTTATGAAGATAGGTAGGTTGATTACACCTGTGTTTATAGCTTTTCACTCAGGTTAGAACCCTTTTTGATCTAGTTTTAGATCCTCCACCTATTATAGTTATTCCTCTAATCCAAATTTAGCCATAGTTGAGACCACCATCGCTAGCATATAGAGTTCATACACCTCCATAGTTTTGATATTCTAGATAGCTTCCAACGAAAGTGTTCACACCTAGAGAAATATCATTGAGATCTCATGAATATACACATAGAGCACATGTTCAGAGAGCTTCTCCTACTTCTAGATGGGTCACTAGGAGCCATACAATTGTATCCACTTCTCAAAATTATAAGGGGACCCCACATTTGGTTTCCACTATAGAGATTTTAGAGTATTTACAACATATACAAATTTTAGAGCCATAGTCTTAGTATTTTCATCATGTTTCATGATCATGCATGATCCTTCTTCTTGATACAAGACAACATGATAGGGAGTATCCCATGAGACTCATCGGTTAGTATCATTTTTTTCACTATTACTTGTATATAGATTCCTTGTACTTGATTATACATAGTTATTTTTCAATTTCTTGTACATAGTCTTCCTGTGATTGATTTTACATAGTTCAAATATTCCAAAAATGCAAAAAAAAATATAACATTTAAAACATCCAAAAACATTAAAATATAACAAAATACCAAAAAAATTTCAACTCTATGCATCATCCATGCTTTATATTGCTACTACTATGCTAGGACTTACATTTTTTGTTTCATGCTATGGTATGTCGATTAATATACATTACCATGCTTCATTTGATCTTCTTTGAGTGTGTGAAGTGACATCCAACTATTTTATTAATTTACTTTACCCATTGAGGGGGCATTCCTACTTCTACATTCAAGACACACATAGATATACCCACCCAATAGGGGCATATTCTGCATGACTACACCATCCAAGTTACTATTATCAATCATAATTATACCCTTTTGAAGGTATTTTTAGGCCTTCACAGTTTGCTAAAACATGGAAATAATCTTAGGCTATGGGTGGCCTAATCAACAAATTGAATATGGCTGCTGAAACATGGAAATAATCCTAAGATGTGGGTGGCCTAATCAGTGGATTCGATCTCTAGATTCTAAGGGCTAGCTCCCTTTAGTGTATCAATTAGGATCCCTGCTCTATGTTATAAGTTACCAGGGAAAAGGTAATGAATAAAATTGAAGGGAAATCCTAGTTAATGATGGTGAAACACCTATATTTTGGTTCATCCACTTAATTTGAGCTTCTAAAACACTAATTAGACAAGAAAAGACTAAATCTTCAACTCTAATTGACTCCTATGCATCATTATTTCATGAAAAGGTTTTTATCTGGTGATCAAATCTTGAAGGAAATGATGGAATAGGCCTGATTCAAGGCACTAACCAAACACTTACATCCATTGTAACTTTAGCTAAAAGACATCAAAAATAGAACATGACTTACATAATCTAATCAACTAGTAACTAGGTAAGAATTAGGACTTGACAAGGAAGAAAATTATATCACATATGCAAATCACTAACATAAATACACTATACCAGCACCATGGAATATAAAAATAGTCCTTCTATTTATCTGAAAAGGTTACAAAAAATAATCTTGATAGAGTCTGGTTTTTTTATAAAAGAGGGATCCTTCAAAATGGCTGAAAAGCCAACTTATATAGTAAAAGCATACAAAACCCAAGAGATTGGCATTTTAAATTTGGGTAGGAGATCAACTCCCACATCACACAAGTCCAACTTGAGCTATCAAAAGTTTAAAAAAAACCATCAAAAATATACTTTTGTCTTATGTCTTGCATGAAAAAGCTCACTGGCATTGGAAAGGGATGGTGGCCCCATCTTGGACTAATCTCCTTCATGCATGGAAAGATACACCAAATATTCAAAGAGAAACTCCACTTAATATGTTGGAAGTTGAGTTGAAAAAAAATAAAATTTTTCTTTGCATGGAAAACAAGGAAGATACATGATAAACCTTATCTAGTCAACTCCAAGTAACTCCATCCTGTATGAGATGTTGCTATGCCAATCCGTAGGTAAATAACTTAAATTTTAACAAGTTGAAAGTGTTTAAAGCCTTCAATTAATAAGATAGATCAGAATAGATGTGATACTTTGATAAAAATTTAACTCAAACTCAAGACCAATCAACTCTAAATGGCCTTCACTTGCATGAAAATGGGATTTAAAAATTGAAGAATGCATGAGATTATATGTTAAGATTAGATATGCAATGTTTGAAACTCCATGTTATCTCCTTGAAGTTCCTCTAAATTTTGTTTTTGGGCTCTTTATTCTTGCATGTATTCCTTCAGACTATTTATTTGATTACTTTTCCATAGAAAAAGGTCTTCAGAACTTTTCTTCAGATTTTTTTGACTCTATTTATTTATTTCAAAGTTATGTTTCTTTGGAATTTTTACTTGGTCCTTTCCCATAGACAATTTATCTATGGATTTTCTCTTTGGACTTTTCTTTAAAGATTTTTTATGGACTTTCTACCTTGAACAATTTCGGCAGATAAAATGTCCAAAGGAAATCATGTCTTTAGGAGCTCTATTTTCGGCCACTTGCCAAAAATACCCTTTGATTTTCTTAAAATTCCCTTAGGATTTATTTAAAATACCCTATTCAAAAGGAAAGTACCCTTCAAATTTTCAAAATGGACCATTGTAAACGAACCCTTCAGAACTTTTGAAATGGTCTTCAAATTTTTTGAAAATGACCTTTCCTAAAGAGAAAGTGACCCTTCGGGTTCTTGAAGTGATATTTTTTCCAAGAAAAGTGCCCTTCAACTTGTTGAAAAGGACTATTTCTTCAGGAAAAATACCTTCAAGAATTTTGGAGAGATCAATTCCTTTAAAATTTTCTAACTAGACCATTCAAGAAAATTGAAGTGCCCTTCAAAAAGGTTGTTTTGGAAAAAATGTCTGAAATAATCCCTTAATAAATATATCCTTTGAGAAAATTGCTTTAGACAAAATGTCTAAAACAATTCTCAACATTTAGATAAAAACCCCAGAAATGAAAACTCTGAAAGAATGAACACTTGGTGAAAAAGAGTCTCAAAAGAAAATAAACCTATACTTTTGATTAATCAAGTTCTCCACTTCTTCTTACATTTGGATTTGGGCTAATAGAACCATAACTAACCAACTACAAGGGGAAATTTGACCATTCCAAGGAAAGTTTCAAAAAGTAGCAATTTAACCTTGACAGGCCAAAATTGCTAATTATTTGGTGACTCAACTAGGAATCATGCTTGCTATGCTTAAGAACCAGACCATTTACATGACTCTTGGATGCACAAAGTAATGATAAATTTGATTCATGACTATAAATTCTCCTTTTAACCTAGTATGAGACAACCTTCATCCTCCAAAACAAGAATGAAAACACACAAAATAGGAAAACTAACTAAATAAAGAAAATGTGCAAACAATAACTTATTTTGGATAAAACATAACTAAACTAATGTGCTTGAACAACACATGGAGGAAAACAAACAAATAAACCATGCATAAGGAACTTATCTCTTCATTATAAATGTTTTACATGTATCCCATTGACTAGAATTAGAAGCTCCTCACCATCTATCTTTACAATGTGGAAGGCATTATGGGGTTTGTAATTGGAGATTGTGTATGGGCCATTCCAAATGGAATCAAAATTTGTTTACCTTCTTGGTTTAGCTCTATCCTCATCCCACCTGAGGACCAAATCTCTTTATTTGAAACTTCATGAAGAAGGTCCCTTGTCAAAACCTCTCTTCACTTGTGTTTGATTAATTTATAAGGCTAACATGGACTGATTTCTTATCTTTTCCAACTCCATAAGCTCAACATACCTGATCTCCATGGGCTCATTATCCAATAACTCAAGTTGATGTATTAGTTATAAAATAAGAAGCTCAAGAGAAATGGGTAACCTTGCTTCCTTACCATATACCAGCTTGTATGGAGAGTTGGATATTGATCTTTTGTAAGTGATCATATTAGCCCATAGAGTTGACTTCAACTTGAGATGCCATTACCTCTTATTTTCTTCAATAGTCCTTCTTATGATCTTCAATAGGTTCTTATTCATAGATTCAACATTGCCTTATGGATAATAGTTTGATGAAGTGCTAAGATAAATTTTATGTTGGACAGCCCATTGGTTGATCCTAGTTCCCACAAAATCCATTTCATTATCAAAAATAATAGTTGAAGGAACTCCAAATATAGTAATCAAACCTTCATAGAAATCTAGAACATTGATTTCATTTACTTATTTTAGTGCCACTGCTTTTGTCCAATGTGTGAAGTAATTTGTAGCAATTAGAATCCATTTATGTCCTAAACTTGAAGGAGGATTTATGAGACCAATGAAATATATTCCCCATTAAATAAATGGCTAATCCACCATAATTTGTTGAAGAGTTAATTCTATAACATTCACTTTTCCTACAAACATGTAATGAAATTACTTCAAGAATTAGGTATAATAGCATAATTATATCCAAATATGACTGAAATATATCCAAATATATGATAATAGATAAGCCACTTCGAGGGGGCAACCTCCACAAGCTTCAATAAGAGCAGAATTCACAATATGATGATAAATGATTACCCACTACCTCCTATATATAGTCTAACTAGGCCATGGTTACTTCATAGGCCAACCTACTAATCTAAAGAAAGCCACAAGTCGGCCACAATATAATGTCAAAGAGGGATAAGTAAGCCAAAAGTTAGCTAATACTATCCTCATACATGTGATAGGTTAGGGGCATAGCATGCCCTTCCCCTTTAAACCAACGTTGTCCTCAACGTTGAACAACTGTGGATGTTGTTGCAGAAATTCTTCACCTTCCCAAGTTGCATCTTCACTGCTTTGGTTTTTCCACTTGATCAAATATTCCTTAATCTCTCTAGTTCTCAACCTCTTAGTACGTGTTTGAAGGATCTTCTCTGGTTCCAAAATGACTCGTCCTTCTTCATCTAGTTCTGGGAGCTCTGTCTGGGCATAAACTTTCTAGCCAATGACCTTCTTTAAACAAGAAACATGAAATACTGGGTGTATGTGAGATGAATGAGGTAACTCGAGCTTGTAAGCCACACTTCCAATTTTTTGTAGAACCTGATAAGGGCCATAATACTTTGGAGCAAGTTTGTTGTCCTTTTTCTGTTGCTTCAAGGACATCTGCTTGTAAGGTTTCAAATAAACAAATACCCAGTCACCCACCTCAAAATTTTGCTCACTCTAGTGTTGATCTGCTTGTTGCTTCATCCTATTTTGTGCCAAGGCTAAATTATCTCTCAAACTAGACAAAACCTCTTGTTGATGTTGAATGTGCTCTTCCACATCTCGAACCTTGGTGTGCACCTTTAATGAAGAAGTGATGGAAGGTGGATGGTAACCATATAGTGCTAGAAATGGAGACATTTTAGAAGAGGTATGGAAAGATGTGTTATACCACCATTCTGAAAGTGGTAGCCATTTAACCCAATGTTCTTGTTTATCTGATGCAAAACAACGGAGATACCCCTCTAAACATTTGTTAACCACTTTAGTTTCTCCATCAGAGTGGGGGTGGTAAGATGAGCTATGAGCTAGCTGAGTACCCAAACAAGAAAATAGTTCAGTCCAAAAATTACTAGTGAAAATAGGATCATGATCACTTACAATTATTTTTGGGGTTCCATGTAAATTGAGAACTGCTTCCATAAAAATAGCCGCAACGGTACTTGCTGAAAATGGGTGTGAGAGAGCACAAAAATGGGCATATTTTGTAAGCCTATCCACAATGACCAAAACAACATTATTACCTTCAGAACAAGGCAACCTAGTGATGAAATCCATGAAAAACTCCTCCCACCTTTGACTAGGAATTGCTAATGGTTGTAACAAACCTGGGGTCTTAACTGTTTCACCTTTATTTTGTTGGCATATCACGCATTCTTCCACAAAATTTTGTACATCTCCCTTGAGTCCTTCCCAAAATAATTCTTTCTTAATTCTATGATAAGTTTTCAAGAACCCTGAGTGTCCCCCAAGTGGAGATGCATGCAACTCTGCAAGAAGCTTATGTTTAAGCTTTGAAGTTTTGCACAAGTATAACCTACCCTTATACCATAGGACATTACCTTTCCATTCAAATTTGTCAGAGGATAAAGTACCTTGCTTGAGATTTTGAATTAGAACCTGTGTATCCTTGTCTTGCTCCCATTCTAACCTAGCTTCATCCACCCAATCTGCTTGCAATATGGACATTGCACCAAGTAATGCTTATGTGGATGCATCCCGTCTAGATAGTGCATCTGCTACTACATTATCTTTACCCTTCTTGTAGATGATTTCAAAATCATAACCCAACATTTTGGTTACCCATTTTTGTTGTTCCTTAGATGATAATCTTTGATCCAAAAAGTATTTGAGACTATCATGATCCGTTTTCACCTTAAAGTGTCTACCCATTAGATAAGGCCTCCATTGTTTAACTGCATGAAGAATAGCCATCATTTATTTCTCATAGATAGGTTTTTGTATATTTTTACCTTTGAATTGATGACTTTTAAATGCAATGGGTCTTCCTTCCTGCATTATTACTGCCCCCAATCCAGACCCAAAAGCATCACATTCAATAATGAATGTTTGTGAGAAGTCTGGAGTAGCCAAAACTGGAGTGGTGCACATAGCTACTTTTAGTTTCTCAAATGATTTGGTGGCATCATCATTCCAATGGAAAGCATCCTTCTTTAGCAATGTAGTGAGTGGAGCTATTATGCTACCATAACCTTTCACAAATATTCTATAGTAACCTATTAGTCTAAGAAAACCTCGAAGGTTTTTGAGAGTTTTTGGCATGGGCCATTCCATTATCACTTTGATCTTCTGAGGATCAACTTTGACCCCTTCATGGGAAACAATGTGACCAAGTTACTCTACCTCCTGTACTCCAAAAGCACATTTAGATGGCTTCGCATAAAGTTGGTGCTTCTCCAAAACTATCAATACTTGTTTCACATGTTGCAGATGTGCTTCCCATGTCTGACTATAAATCAATATGTCATCAAAGAAAACTAGCATAAACTTCCTTAAAAAAGGCCTAAAAATAGTGTTCATCAAGCTATGAAAAGTAGATGGTGCATTTTTAAGACCAAAGGGCATTATGAAAAACTCATAATGGCCCTCATGTGTTCTAAAAGTAGTTTTATGAACATCTTCATCCTTGATTCTAATTTGATGGTACCCCGAGCGAAGATCCAATTTTGTGAAATAATTAGCACCATGTAACTCATCAAGTAAATCATCAATTACTAGAATAGGAAACTTATCTTTGATGGTGTACTTGTGGAGTTCCCTATAATCGGGGCACATCCTCCATGTGTCATCCTTCTTTCGCACCATGACCACTGGTGATGAATATGCACTTTGGCTATGCTTGATGATCCCTACCTCCGGCATCTCATGGACCATCTTTTCAATTTCACTCTTTTGTGCATATGGATATCTATATGGTCTAATATTTAGTGGTTGACTACCTGGAATTAGTTGAATGGCATGATCATGTTCTCTTTTTGGTGGTAGTCCTTTTGGCATGGCCCCAAAAATAGATGAGTGGTCTTCAAGAATTATTTTCAGATCAGGATGTGTAGATACCTTTGGGGGTTGAACTTCTATAGAGCATAATCGTGCAATAATTCCATCTACCCCCTTTTTTAGCATCTTGGTCATCTGATGTGAACTAACCAACTATGGAGATTTTGCATGTAATCCATGTAATTCAATTTTCTTACCTTCAGAATGAAAGCGCATGAATAGTTCTTGGAAGTTCATCTCAATGGTACCTAAGGTTGTGAGCCATTGGACTCCCAAAACAATGTCTGTGTTACCCATGGGAATAGCAAACAGAGTCAAGATTGTACCCACCCATAGTAAGCTTAATACTATGGCATTTGCCTGAACAATTAATTGTGCTACCATCTGCAATCATTACCTAAAATTTTGGTGTTGGGTAGATGAAACAGTTCAATCGAGTGGCCAACTTATGGTTTATAAAGTTATGTGTGCTCCCTGAATCAATCAACACTGTCACTTTTTGTTTCTTGAGGAAACCCACCACCTTAAGAGTTTATGGAGTGTTAATTGTTGTAAGTGAATGACAAGAGATTGTAGGGTGGGAATCTTTAGGTACCTCCTCTATATCTTCCTCATCATCATTAGAGGCATCATCTACTTCTTCATCTTCATTTGGTCCCTCAATGTAGAATAACTTCTTCTCAGCACATCTATGTCCTTTACTCCACTTTCTATCACAACCAAAACATAATCCTTTTGCATGCTTTTCTTCAATTTGCTGAGGAGTCAATCTAGTAGGTGGAGGAAATGTTGATGACGATATGCTACGATCTTTGAAGTGAGTGAATGGCTGTCTCTTGTTGGCTAGGAATTTTTCCTCAACTCTACGTGCTAGGATAATAGATTCAAAAATATTAAGTGGATTAAACATGTGTACCTCATGTTGAATTTGGTCCTTGAGTCCACCCAAAAATAGGTCATTCAAGTTTGCATCAGAAATTGTCTCCACACGTAAGGATAGGTTCTGAAAATGATGAATATAATCCTCGACAGAGCTAGTTTATCACAATTTTGCTAGTTGGCTGAAGTAATTATCTATCACACTATTGCCATAGTGTAATTGTAGCTACTCTTGAAAAATTGACCAAGTGACATTGAGACCCATCTTTTTCTTTTGATCACACAACCATCGATACCAAATGAATTGATCAGGTTCAAGATACAAGGATGCCATGGTGACCTTCTATCCACTTGGAATCTGATGTAGGTCAAAAAAACTCTCCATTTGGTTGAGCCAATTGAGTGGATCTTTTCCATCGAATTTTCGCATATCCACTTTTGGTAATAGGTTCTTCTGTGGCCATGGAGTTGGATTTGAAGTAGACTAGTTAGGAGAACCACCCTGGTGGGTTTGTGAAATAGAGTTAGCTTGATAATTTTATTGATTAATATTCAAAGTTGTCATGATATATCCCAAACTATCTTGTATGGATTGCATATTAGATTGTATGTCTTGCACCTCACTCTGAATGCCTTGCACACTATAGTCAAGCTAGCTCACTTTGTGATCTATGTCAGAAAACCCTGGTACAAAGGGTCTATTATACCCCCCTTCAAACTCCATCTCATCCTTGTTAGGAGTTTTTCCTAGAGTTTCATCCCCCTTTCCTCGGCCCTGAGTTTGTGGACCTTCAGTAAAAATATTTCAGAGAAATTCGCAACCATTTTTTATATATCACAAAATTAGTGTTCCGCCCACAAGATTGCCCAAATCGTAGCTCTGATACCACTTGTAATGAAATTACTTCAATAATTAAGTATAAGATCAGAATTATATCCAAATATGACTGAAATATATCCAAATATATGATAATAGATAAGCCACTTCAAGGGGGCAACCTCCACAAGATTCAATAAGAGCAGAATTCACAATATGATGATAAATGATTACCCACTACCTCCTATATATAGTCTAACTAGGCCATGGTTAATCCATAGGCCGACCTACTAATCTAAAGAAAGCCACAAGTTGGCCACAAGTTGGCCACAATATAATGTCAAAGAAGGATAAGTAAGCCACAAGTCGGCTAATACTATCCTCATACATGTGATAGGTTAGGGGCGTAGCAAACATAGCACACTATTTGCACCTTCTAACCCATGTATGGAAATCACCAAATATACTAGGCCAATAGTACCCACCTCTAATAATATTAAGGTCTATAGTTATTGTACAAAAATTTCCTCCACCATGTCCATCATGGAATTATTAAAGCAATCTCTGAGTTTGGCTTACCTCTATACATCTTAGCAACATGTCATTGATATCTTGAATAAAACATCATCAATAATAAAAAATGTTATTTATTTCAACCTTAAATATCTTTTTTTTGAATAAATTAGATGAGAGGTATAAATACCATCTTGGAGATAGCTTACCAAGTCATGAAACCAGCTAGAAGGTGAGGTATGACCAACTGCAACCTCTTCATCATTTGACACCAAAACAACCTCATTAGTCTCTTGTAAATCCTAAGTTAGATGCTCACAAAGTCCTTTGCCTCTAATAAACTTTGTGATCTTAATTTACACATCATACTCTATTACTTTGGTTATCCAACCAACCCTCTTCTCATTTATATCTTTGTTCAAAAGGAACTCCTTGATGCTTGGATGAGAAACCATTAGGTGTATTTTATTATTAGAAAACAAGTATCTAAATTTTTTAAGAGACTTTATAACTGAAAGTACATGTTTTTTAACAAAAAAATACCTTATTTCATACTCATCCAAGCCTTTACTAAAGAAGGCTATTGGCTGCTCCAAAGCCTCATGATTTTATTACGCAAGAATGTCTGAAATGGTGTCCATGTTAGCATACGTATACAAAATGATTTTGTTTTTGAAATATAAATTTATAAGTGTAGGAGCACTAGCTATGGACTTATTAATATCCTCAAAACTCTTTATTCCTTCTTTGGACTAGTTGAAGCTATGATTCTTCTTTAACATGGCTATAAATGGCTTAGCTAAAATGGCAAAATCTAAGATATATCTCCCTATGAAATTTATTTTCCCTAAGAAGCTTTGCAAAGCCTTTTTTTTCTTAGGAAAGGAGAGTACAAGAATGGATTCTACCCTTTCAAAATTTATGCTTTAACAATACTTTGAAACCACATGTCCAAGGAGCTTACCTTCATAAATTGAGAAGACATACTTTTTGGGATTTAGAGATACCCCAAATTGCCTACACCTTTCAAACACTTGATTGAGATGAACCATGTGATCACTTGAACTCTTTAAAAATACTATTATATCATTCAAATAAATAAGTAAAAACTTGTTAAAAAGGCCTTGGAATGCTATATCCATGGCTCTCTAAAAGGTTACTCCAGTATTAGATAAACTAAAGGGCATCTTTCTATATGCAAATGTCCCCCACATGGTCATGAAGGCTGTCTTAAATTGGTCCTCTTCCTTGACCAAAATTTGAGTGTAGCCACTATATCCATCCAACAAATAAAACCTCTCTAAACCTACAACCAACTATAAAATTTGTTCCATTGATGGCAATGGATAGTGATATTTAAGTGAAGCCCTATTTATATCACAAAATTCAACACACAATCTAATCTCACCATTATTCTTATGTACTAGAGCAAGATTTTCCACCCAAGTTGAGTGCGTGATTGAAAATATAATAGCTAACTCTATGAGCTTGTAAAGATCAGCTCTCATCAAAGTCTCAAGCTTAGGATTGATGAGACCTTTGCCTTTATCTAACTGGTTTAGTTTTAGCCTCTAACTCAATGGTGTGTTGAACTAAACTTGGGTCAAATCACTTGAGATCACTATATTTACATGCAAATACATTAGCAAAACTTGTGAATAACTCAATGAAATATTTCTTTTGTGAAAGAGTGCATATCTTAGCCAACTTCAAATTCTTACCAGTTGCATTCTCTACATTGGCATAGTGCTCTTATTTTATTAACAAGGATGACTTCTCCTTCCTTAACTAATAATCACCACTGAAAATGTTCTCAAGTGTGACCAATCCCTTGGGCAACTTTTTTTTTTTTTGCATAACCTGATCACCATACTACTACAAATACTTTGATTGGTTTCTTGAATAAAACTTAGCCTCTTCTTGCAAGAATCTCACAATTTGATTGTCATCTTCAAACACTTTCCAGTTCTCATGATTATCTAAAACACAAGTCCTTAAAACCACATTTGTATGTTACTAAATTTATTCACTTTTTATATCAGTTGTAATCCTAAATTGTTCCCTAATATCATCCAACCTATCTGTATGTTTATTCTCACCTCTTGGTATTGCATAAATGTTAAAATCTTAGAAATATTCAAGTAAGTCCCATATTATATGCTTGTAATATTTAAGCAACAAATTTTTACATGCATTTTGACCTCTTACTTGGTGAACTATAAGTTCACTATCACCAAAAACTTGCAAGGTGTTGACTTTCATCTTCTTAGCCCACTACAAACTGTGAACTAGTGCCTCATACTATACAACATTGTTTGAATAGCCAAACTAAAACTTGATATAAGATAAATATCTCTACTTTTTTGGAAAAACCAACATCATTCTAGCTCTGATACCATGTTTATTCCTTGATACATCAAAGTATAATTGCCATAAAATATCACTAGATTCATCATCCTTAAGCATGGCCAAAATTAGTGCATCACTATCATGAAGGTAATACACACCAAGTCCTTATTAAATAAAATTATAAGGATCATGATCATGAAAATTATAAGCCCACTCATCAAGAAACAAATCTAAAACTCCATCCAAAGGTGATCGATTTTCTACTCCACTAGTTTGTAGTACACCATCCAAGATGATACAGTTAGTGTTCACAACACTTGGCATATATGGATCCATACATAAATGTGAAATAGGTTCAAAATGAATCATTACCTTGGTACCATACCTAATTTTTAACATAAAATAATTTCAATCATATGATAAATATCCTCCAATCTCTGAGGTGAAGTCCCTTGAAAGGCACATAACAAAGTAAGGAGGCAAGTCTACCACAACAACATCCTGCTGAATAGTAACATTGGGACAAGAATGTAATGTCAATTTCAGATCTTTGATGATGCATACCATATTTTTTGGTGACCCATAAAATTAAAACACCCCCTTATTGTTTGTCTCATAAACAAGGTTGAGCTTGTTTGCAATGTATTTAAGCATGACTGTACTACTAGCTCTACTATCCACCATAAAATTATGAGCCAAAGTATCACCCACTATCAAAAAAAGGTAGAAAGGAGGATTTTTATTTTATTTTACCTCATTTTTTTCCATATTTACCATCTTATTTACTTTATGTACTTGTTACTTAGTTGGCTGATCTAAATTAGTTAAGACAACACCTTTCTCAATCAGTTTTGGAGACAATTTGAGAGCTAAAAGCTCTTAGATGAGCATATATTTTTATCCTTAGATGGAAAGAGAATTCCACATTCTAATTTAGATATTAGACTTATTCATCTAATCTACTCTATTGAATTGAGATCCACCAACCTTTGGTTGCACTTTCTGAAGCATTGTCTGCTCATGAACTAGAGGTATTCGATGAACTTTACTAACCTCTATATTCTTTTTTTTTTGAGTTTTAGGGGCAGAAAGTTACTCTTTTTTACTATTAGAAACAACATTAGGATTAATTAAATCATTTTTCACCTCTTACACATTATCAATGGCTCTTATTTTATCTCTAGTTACAGTTGTAACTTGACCACTTATATTGTTAGTTTCAACACCCTGAGTAAAAACAACATGATCATCTACTTTCCAATTTACATTAATGGAATTAGGTTTCCATTGAACTTTTTGAGTCTCTAATTATGATGCCAAACTTGTATCTTGGTACTGACCTCCTTGAAAAGAAAAATCTTCTTGTGTTATTTGTGGTATATTAATGTTTTGTGATACCAAGGCTTGGCTTTGAGCATCATTCAAATTTAAGGACTACAAACCTGAATCCTACATCAAGTTATTTTGAGGTGGGGTGGGAATAATTTCCTTTAAAGTGGAAAGATAATTAAGATCAAGGGTAGCATATGGCTTAGCTAGAGTTATGGCTCCTTGTGTTTGATAAGGTGGTCTATTCTCTTTGAAACCTTGATAAGGAGACATTTGATATTTGAAGCACTGATAGGTGATCTAATATTATTTTTAATAGGGTTTATTATCTTGATATTATTGTCTCTTTACTTGAACTATTTAATTTCTAAATGATTGTAACAAGCCATTCAACTCTCCTATCTCAGTAGATTGACTAGTAGGGGCTGCAATTTGAGCTTGAGGTGATGGAATAAGAGCTAAGGATGGAATTAGAGGAACTTGAGGGGATGTATAGAATTCAATTATGGGAATATAGGAATTGGAGGCATTGGACAAATCTTACTAGCTTGTATAAAACTATTATATGCCCTTATTGCAACATCATAAGCATTTAGTAAGGTAATATTACCTATTGATTGTATCATGACACTAATCTCAGAGTTAAGGGATTTAAAATAGTACAAGAATGCATATTTAAGGGATGGAATAATTAACATAGGTATCTTAGTCCATGTATTTTAAAATCTAATATTAAAATTAGACATGAACTCATGAAGAGCTCTCTTTATGGTAGTTAACTATTCAACCAAAGAAAGGTGATCAGATTTGTCTTCAAATTACTTGACTAACGCTGCATCCAATTCATCCCAAGTAGAAATTGAGTTCAATGGTAGGTTTCTATACCATTTTAATTCTTTTATTTTGAAGGAAGTAAAAATCAATCTAATAGTAATATTATTCTCAACAACATTATGGATTGACCATAGATTAGCTACATCTTGGATATGCTTAAGAGGGTTTTTTTAATTTTCTCTTAAGAATAATGGGATTCTCTTGAGGTTAGACACTAAAATGTCATCAAACTAGGATAAATTCAGTGGGATACCTCTATTGAATAGAATAAACACCTGGTTTTTGATATCCATTTGGATTATAGGGGTAGTAGTGATTAGAACAGTAGGATAACTAGGAGACAAATATTGTTTTTGAGGATATGGGTTTGTCCTACTAAACCTTGATTTTATATATGATGTAGAGGAAAACTCAATGAATTAAAAAGGAATACCTTTGATAGATGACCTCTTAATAACCTTTGGCATGAAATAATTTCATAAATGATGCTATGAGCTCTACAAATTGAAGAATCTTTAGCTTGTGATGAAGATATATACTCTACTCTACTAAAAATACTTCTCCTTAGCTCCAAAATTTAGCTTTTCCAAGGAGTAAAGTCCCATTGGGCATGCCAAAAAATATTTTCAATTAGATTCACACCGTTATGAAGGTAGTTTCAGGTCTTCATAGTCTACTGAAACATAGAAACAATCCTAGGTTGTGTGTGGCCTAATCAGTGGATTGAATCTCTAGATTCTAAGGGCTAACTCCCTTTGGTGTATCAATAAGGATACCTAATCTACAATATAAACTACTAGGGAAAAGGGAAGAGGGAAAATGTAAGAAAAAAATTGAAGGTAAATCCTATTTAATGATGGTGAAACACCTATATTTTGGTTCATCCACTCAATTTGAGCTTCTAAAACATTGAATAGACAAGAAAATATTGAATCTTAAACTCAAATTGACTCCTATGTATCATTATTTCAAGAAAAGGTTTTTATATGGTGATAAAATCTTGAGGTAAATGATGGAATAGGCTTGATTCAAGGCACTAGCCAGTCACTTACATTCACTGTAGCTTTAGCTAAAAGACATCAAACATAAAACATGACCTCATAATCTGATCAAATAGTAACTAGGTAAGAATTAGGACCTGACAAGGAATAAAATTCTATCACATATGTAAATCACTAAAATAAATACACTATACCGACACCCAAGAATCTAAAAATAGTCCTTCTATTTATCTAAAAAAGGTTACAAAAAATAATCTTGATAGATTTTTTTTTTTAAAAAGAGGGATCCTTAAAAATGGCTAAAAAGCCAACTTATATAGTAAAATCATACAAAATCCAAGAGATTGGTGTTTGAAAATTGGGCAGGAGATCAACTCCCACATCACACAAGTCTAATTTGAGCTATCAAAAGATAACAAAACCTTCAAAAATATACTTTTGTCTTATGTCTTGCATGAAAAAGCTCTTTAGCATTGGAAACGGATGGTGGGCCCATCTTGGAATAATCTCCTTCATGCATGGAAAGCTATGCTAAATATTCAAAGAGAAACTCCACTTGACATGTTTGAAAGTTGAGTTAAAATAAAAGGAAGTATTTATTTGCATGGAAAATAAGGAAGATGCATGATAAGCCTTATATAGTCAACTCCATGTAACTCCATCCTGTATGAGATGATGCTACACCAATCCTTAGGTGAAGAACTTTAGTTTAAACAAGTTGGAAGTGTTTAAAGTCTTCAATTAGCAAAATAAATTAGAATAGATGTGACACTTTGACAAAAAGTCAACTCAAACTCAAGACCAATCAACTCTGAATGGCCTCCACTTGCATGAAAAGGGGCTTTGAAAATTGAAGCATGCATGAAATTCCATGTTAAGATCAGATATGCAAAATTTGAAAATCCATGTTATATCCTCAAATTTATTCAACCTTTTTCTCTCAAGCTCTTTATTCCTACATGTATTCCTTCAAGCTATTTGTTTGGCTACTTTTTCACAAAAAAGGTCTTCAGAACTTTTCTTTAGATTTTTTTGATTTTGTCTATTTCTTTCAGAGTTTTGTTTCTTTGTTATTTTTTCTTGGTCCTTTCCCATGGATAATTTGTCTATGGCTTTTCTCTTCAGACTTTTATTTCAAGATTTTTTGTAGACTTTCTACCTTGAACAATTTCCATGGACAAAATGTCCAAAGGAAATCATGTCTTTAAGAGCTCTATTTTGGACCACTTTGCCAAAAATACCTTTTGGCCTTCCTAAAAATGCCCTTCAAATTTCTTGAAAATGCCCTCTTCAAAAGGAAAGTACCCTTCAGCTTTTTGAAATGGATTGTTTCCTCATGAAAAGTACCCTTTGGAGTTTTAAAAAAGAACCTTCTAGATTTTGTAAATGAACCCTTAGGAACATTTGAAATGGTCTTCAGAATTTCAAAAAATGACCTCTTCCAAAGAGAAAGTGACCCTTCAGGTTCTTTAAAGTGGCCTTTTTTCTAAGAAAAGTGCCCTTTAGCTTGTTGGAAAGGATCATTTCTTCAGTAAAAATACCTTTGGGAATTTTGGAAAGAATAATTCCTTCAGAATTTTCTAATTGGACCATTCAAAAAAATTGAAGTTCCCTTTGAAAAATTTGTTTCAAACAAAATTTCCAAAACAATCCCCTCGAAAAGATATCCATTAGGAAAATTTCTTCAGATAAAATGTCCAAAATAATTATCGACACTTAGACAAAAACCTTGAAAACAAAAACTCCAAAAGAATGAACACTTGGTGAAAAAGAGCCTCAAAAGAAAATAAACTTGTACTTTTGACTAATCAAGTTCTCCACTTCTTACTTCAAGCTTTGGGCTAATGGGACCATAACTAACCAACTACAAGGGGAAATTTGACAATTCCAAGGAAAGTTTTAGATAATAGTATTTTGGCCTTGACAAGCCAAAATGGTTAACAATTATGTCATTCTTACACTACACACTTTGAGTTATCATGTTGATGTACATTCCTTTCTATATTACATAGATTACTATATCGACATTTCACTAGTATCTAGCACTTATGTATTTATTATCAAATAACTAGTCTTGTACTACACATGTTTTGAATACTTTCAGATTTTCTTTGATTAGTTGGATGTGCTTGTATCTTTCCAATTATTACATGCTTTCTCTACTTGCTTAACATAGCTTGTGTGATTGCATTTCTAATTATAGCTTATCTCCTAATTATGCCTTAAGACATTTGCCAATGTCCTTTACTTCTATTCAGGTGTTTGCCTTAGGACACCTACTAATGTCCTTTGCTTGTAATCTTTATTGTGCTTGTGGACCTTGTGCCAACTTTGCTTGTTTCACTTGCATGTATATGTGGCATTTCAACATGCCTTCCATGCTTGTTTTCTAGTTTGAGTGACATGTGCCCATGTCCCTTATTTGCATGGCCCCTTGGCCATCCTTGTGTGCTTATTTCTTGTTGCTTATTGCTTTTTTAATTTTCAATGTGTGCAATTCCATAATTCATATCATGAATTTCCCTTGCTTTCTTAGATGCCATGATGAACATCATGTTCCATCCATCCAATTAAAAACTAATAATTAATATGTAAATTTTTTAGTTTAGTACTTTACACATGCTTTCACATTATTGTATCTATCTAGGCATACCTCTATTGTTCTAAAAATCTATTAATATAAACATTGTTATATCTTGAAACATATTATTAAATATCAAATGCTATATCATATATATATACAACTTAACACTCTTGTAGGAATTTTTTCTTCTGAGGGTAGTCATTATAGGTTCATCATTCCTACCCTCATAAGAGGGGGCATCAAGCAGGGGTTTTGTCATAGAGACCAAATCTCTTAGAATTTGAAACAACAACATTTAGACCACTCAGTACAAGATCTAGATGTCAAACCAGTCAAAATAGAGTTAAAAAATACTAATAGTTATAAATCAATAACCAATTTTCACACTAGACAAAAGTGCCAAAAATGGACAATAACACCAAACATATGGGTGTCCACATTTTAGAACTCCTATCTAGGAGCAAAAATACTCAGGTTTTCCAAAAATAGGCAAAAATTTTAGTTTAAGGATAGTTTTTACACTTATAGATTAGTCAAATTCAATAGTTTTAGTACAGTTTGCTTAGATATAGGGGGTTATCATGCACAACATGATGGTTCTCACTTTCAATTCATATTAGGAAGTTGGCATAAATTCCAAATCAAAATCCATGTTCCAAACATTAGTGATTGGAGGCAATGTGCACAACACATTGATCTTTTTTTTTTTTTTTCTGAGTTCAATTTATTCTAGGCATTCTCAATAGTTATGTGCTTTACTCCATCTATAGGTGGTTGGCATCATTTTTGAGTTAAACTTTCATACAAGTTTAAATTTTTGATTACCTAATTTCTTGAGTTGGCTTTCATATAAGTCTAGTACATCAGTTTCAAAGTGGATTTCATACAAGCCTAACTTCTATCTTTTGAAATGGCCAAGAGTGGCCTAGTTTTCAGCATACATTCATGTTATTTAGGCTACATTGTAAAATTTATAGCACATCCGTGGGATCCATGATCTATTTCATATGACATATATTCTATACCAATATCACTTCATGGGGAAATGATGGAGCCAAAGGGCTAACCTTTGTATTATTAAGCCACCTATCTAGAGGGATTAGATGCATAGTCTAGACATCGATTAGTACACACATGATTCATTAACTTCACTTAATTGGTGATGTTGGAGTCAAAGGGCAACCTTTGCATTCTTGAGCCACCTTCTAGGAAATTACCACTTAGCTTAATTCATGATATTAATCTTGATTCAACACATACTCAACATAATCCAACACAATCTAACATGACAATAGGTTATGTATTGGTCTGTGTACCTGGTGATGTGTATTCATTCTTTTCTCTTCCTCTTACTCAACTTTTATACATTTTTATTTTAGATATAATGTGTCTAGTAAGAACAAATATACTTTATGTTTTCATTTATAGACTCATACTTCACAGTGTGATCTCTCTATGCACATCCAACATCACATAGCTTCATGAGCTTCTCCCTCATAGGTAAGTTTAGGTATGCTTTTTACTTTCCTTTATCCTAGTATTTCACTTTGCTACATCACTAGAATAAATGGGGGTAAATGTAGTCATGTAAAATGTGAAATTGGATGACTTAGGCATGGCTAATGAGACCCAACCCATATGTCCTCCTTGTTTCTCACAAAACCCTTATAGGATATTATTTCACTAATTCCCAATCATCTGTAACCTTATGAACTTAGCTCTTTCAGACCTAGGTAACCCTTTTAGTCCTAGATATATCCCCCCAAGTCTCATCCCCCTAGAACAATAGTGTATAAATTAGATAGGAGTGATGGAACCCAGGGTGTCTTATTTTTGGCACTATTATCCAAGTGTATTTTTACCTCTAACAGTCAGATTTTCTTGGATCCTTATCCTTTTCCTTTTCAGCGTAACACAAATTCATTTAACCCATGATCATTAATTCCTTTATAAAATTCCATTCAAAGTCTATTTAGAAAGTTTGGCACTCATTTACAAGAAAGAAGCAATAATAAAATCAAATACACTTAATCACTCTTCCCTATTCTTTGTATACAACATTTTAAGTGTATTTCAAGCCTATTCAAGCACTCATACCAATCCCAAGTCATCCAAAATACATCTAGTTGCATACATGACACACAATTATACCAAGTAATTTAATGGGAGAACTACATTAGCTTGATCCCTCTTTAGAGTATTGGTATGTAGATAACATGCCCACACATGGGGTGTGAAGTGCATCCAACATATCCTTTACACACTAACCTCTTTTTCTTATTTACCAAAGTTTTTTCAATTGCATCGAAGATCTAAGTACATAAAGAATCAACTCTATAAGGAGTTTTATTGATAGCAAAGACTTGAAAATTGGTACACAGGGTCACCTTGAGCAGGCAAGTAAAACCTATAAAGCTTAAACCATTAGGACAATAATGCTAAAGAAGTACTATAGCATCAGATCCCAAGGTGTCTATTTATAACACTCTTGTCCAACCCATAAATGAAGTTCAAGAACTTGTTCCATCTTATTTTTTAGTCCTACTCCTCTAGTATCAGTCTCTATCTCAGTTTGGATTGAATAAAATAAGCTAAGTTCTAATTTCTCTCACTTTTTTCTATATTTAGAAAAGGCAAAAATACTATCTATTTACACAAATTAGTGGGTTAATTAAACCATATTATTCACTTATTTACATTGCTTAGACCCATTTATTATTTAGGAATTAAACACGCATTTTCCTGAAACAATAAAACAACATCTATAAACCTACTTTTCTTAAATCTATATAATTTCTATACTTATACTTATTTTTAATTTCCCTGACACTTACATCCCAGTCAGACACATGTCAACACAAGTGTCATATCTTAATGCAAGTGTCTAGTGCCCTAAATTTATCCAATTTGTAAATGAAATGTATCTTAAAAGTCAACCTAAATTCATTAATGCAAGATATTCTTCAAAGGGATTGGTATAAATATAATATTAACCTTCATTCAGTCTTAACTTAGAACAAACCTAGAAAATTCCAAGGCAACTTACTAAAAACACTCAATAAAGGACTCAAGTGAGCAAACCTTCCATATTTTATCTTATTTACATATCAATCATAGGGAAAACACATTTATAGGTTTGAAGTATTAAATGAAAATTATATTAGCCAAATTTTCCAAGTTACAAGCTAGGTCATTATTATACTTTCTTATCACACATTTCATGGTTTGCACATAAGCCAACACATAGAGGAGAACTAAATAAGTTTGAAGTCCTCTTCAAAGTATTAGCTATGTAGGTAGTACTCATTGATATAGGGTTATTTGAGGAAACTTGACACCATGTGTCTAATAAACTATTTTTATCACAACCACTATAAAGATGAATAATTAGTGTTTTACTATTTGACAAGGAGCTATAGTCCATGACTCAAATCTGAATACACTAGAGTGAAGGCAACATAAAACCTAGATGATTCTAAGTGGTCACATATAGTTTTAACATGTATTTTATATTATATACTTACATCCAAGTCAAAAAATAACATTAACACAACTATCTCAGGTCGATGCAAATGTTTGTAGGTATAAAGGTACAATTTCTATAATTTCTACTTATTTCATATCCAAATCCATATTAGCATCAGAACTAGCTAAGTATCTTATTTTTATTATCATTTTAATATATAGCATAAATTTAATTTCCATATTTAACATAAAATTATAATAAACTCAATATATTTTCTATCTAAGTTTCATAAATAATTGGCCTACTTTAGAGATAGTCTACCATCCTGATGCCCTAGGTTATATCTACCCATTTAACCTTATATTCTCCACATCTAGATTTTTGGGTTAAAATAAACTATTACTACTTTGGGTCTAAATATATTGGAAATAATTAATATCTATTAGTGTTACTATCCTTTATGGGTTGATCTTGTTCTGCACAAGAAAAAAGAATGATATCATAATGATCTACACCTACTTAAAATATCATTGTATGTAGAAATTTGACCTTCAACTAGGCATAAATGACCTAAAATGACCTATTTAGAGTTTAAAATCCTAAAAGGGTTTTGTGATAACTGAAAATATATAAAAATAAATGGGGAGTGTAATGGTTTGAGTTAATCACAATCACCCCTATTATGATTTAATTATACTTATGTTTGCAAATTACACTAAAGAGGGAATGAAATTCACATAGTCTGACATCTAGATATGGAATTAATACTTGATAATACTTTACTTGACTTAGATAAAATATATTTGTGACTTGGATAAGGGATGAATCAAGTAAATATAATTTCATTAGAAAGAAAAAAATCTTTGTTCAATGTCGAATACTAAAAGTGTACTTAAATAGTGAAATTTCCATGTGTTAGAATAAGTGGCTTAGATGTGATTTTATAACAATCCAAATGGGTAAACATCACATTACCTATCCTAAAAATATTTATTAACATTTAAGAGTGAGTTCAAATTTTAAAAAGTTCTTTTGCTAGGTGAAGGGCAACATTGAACCATAAAGGACAAGATCTACTAGTGAAACTCACTCATGTGGGTTGATTATGATTGGGAAGGGTAACATTTTATATTAATATTTTGAAGTATTTGTATAGATTCCTAAAGGGTTTTAATAATTAATAATATTTATGTATATGGGAAACAATAACTTAGAAAAGGATGGGTTTCTACAATCATTTAAAATAGAGGTGACGAAATATTACCAATTTAAGTACTCAAATCAAAAAAAATAAATGTAGACAAAAAATAATATTATCAAATATCCATGACTAAATTTAAATATATATAATACCAAAATAAAAAATAAGTTTAAATAATTTAATATAAAAATAAATATAAATTTATACATTTACATTGAATTGTATATACATTCAAGTTGTTTAATAAAATTTAAGTTTTGTTATAGATTTAATTTTTCTATGAATTCTCTCTCTTTTTGAATCATATATAAAGCAACTCTATATTCATAGTATATAGTAATGAGTATAGACAAGATTTGAATATATCATATATACACTTTTATGTGCATCACATATAGTAGTGAACATCCTCTTTCAATATCATATATTAATGAAGTATACATGGAGCGCTGAAGTCGCTCTTAAGCAAAGTGAATTACACTCTTTAAAATTGTATGTTTTTATTTATTCATAAAGATGTATATTTAATTTAGTTTCATTCTTTTAATTGGTGTCGTGTGAAACCAATTTCATAAAGTTGTGAAAATCACATTGATAAAATCATCAAGAGATGTAAATATGTGTCATAGTATTTAATTATAAATTTTTAAAAGTAAAATGGTGTTAGCTATTATAGGGAAAGTGGTTTTATGTCAAATGTAATGGACCTACTCTAAAAACATTTCAAATTTGGTTAATTATATTAAAAATAATAAAGTAAAATTTAATTTAATAAAATGATATTTTTATATAATAATAAATAAAAAAGATGGGTTTTAAGAAAAATATATTATTTGTTAAAAAATTGAAAATAATTGTAAAAAATTGACATCACAAAGTAGGTTCAAATAGTTAAAAATAAATAAAATAAAAAATAAAGTGATGCACTCTTCCATAATCATCAACCCTTGTTTCTAGTAACTATAAAAAATGCAAAATATAATTTGATGATCATGTTTTTCAGATTTAAGGCATAAAATATTTCTCTTAATTTTCCAAAACTCTTAGGTATCTCTAAGTAATTGATCAAATTATTAAAAAAAACATAATAATGTAGTGAAAAATAAGAATTTTTTATATATAAAATTGTCTTAAGTCAAGAGACACCACATAAAACCATAGTGAACAATGTGTAATTAATATTTAAATAGAATACAACAATATGATAGTAAAGATAAGCCTAATCATAGTTTTTGAATTGAACTAAATGCTTAGAATTTGAAAAAGAAAATTCATAAATAAATACTTGAAAGTGTGACTTGTGTACTATTGGAAGCTAAAATAAATTCCAAACAAGTCTAAAATAAATTCAAAATCAAACCCAAAACATTTGTGTAGAACTAAGAATGTGTAGAAAATAAATAGGTATGTAAAGATCTAATCCTGGGCAAACTAGAGATGTAGTGATTTGATCATGGTAGGTTGAATACCATTGTGGTGACTTTATCTAATCTTAGTGAGAGGATATAATATTATTATGATATTTGGTGAGTGTCTTCATCTAATCCTATTTATTTAAAAGCTCTCTATGTTTTCTGGATTGAGATGTGAATCTTCATGAATACTTCTCATTCTTTGTAAACCTAATCTAATCAAATTACCTTGTATGACCCTAAAAAATGGGATAAATTATGATGGTTATGCATTAATCAAATCCTATTTTTTGACATATTTTCAATCAATATTCATACAAGTCAACAATAAATCTAATAAAATATGACAACACTGACCCCTATCTTTATTCTTTACAATGATATGCAAGTAACTAGTAAAATTGATATGCTCTTTCAGTAATCTTTCGAGTGTGCTTTTAGTAAAATAAATTTTACCTAATACTTCAATGGATGGATTATCAATATAAATCAAAATGTATTTTTTTGTGAATGTTTATTATCTTATGTCCTAATGCATAAATTTAAGTATGTACTTATAGACTTATTTAACTCAAACTAAGACCTTACTAGTGTGAAACAAGAAAAATAAAATGCAAGAAAGCCAAAAAAATGGGGAAGTTGAACAAAATAAACCAAAAAATGGGTCAATGGACCCCAAAATAGATGACTAGGAATGCACTAATTTGATCCTGGATAAAAAGACCAATAAACCCCAATAAAATGTTTTGGACATTTCAAGATAATATAAGTTGTGTTAAGGCAAAAAAATAGTTATTTTGTAGGCTAAATTTTTCTTCTAGATTGAATGGTGGTATTATCACTAACCCATATTGAATAAAAAGTAATATTTTAAGGACTACATAAGGAAATTTAAGGTAATACTAGTCCTAACCCAAGATAAAATTCACCAATAAGATTTTAATATGAACCAATTTGATCTATATGGACATAAAAATGATAGTAATAGGTTAAAAAAATTATGTGTATACATAATGCCTCACTTTGGTATATGTGTGTATGTATATCAAAATAAAGTGAACAAGTGTACCTAGGAAGGACTAAAAAATAAGTTGTGGCTGAAACCTGTCAAGTGTCAATCAAAATTAATATTAGATAAACTAATGATCTTGTTAGTGTAAGTGTAGGTTTTTATTTTGTTTAATGATTTTTCCTACAAATGATGTTTAGCTTACTCAGGTGTTATTTTAGGTCATTAAGGAAGATAATCCTGCATTCATGAGGATGTGTAATCATGTCTATCTTCCACATAAATATGTATCATTTCTAAATCTATTTTGGCTAACGATGGTAATTTTAACAATTGAAACTTTCTATTATTCAAGACTTTCTTCTTCTTGCTCATTTTTTATTTCACTTCTACAATAGGTATCTCTTCTGCATAATTTCTTTTTGCATATTTATAGATTTGTGATTTATGTCTACTTAGACCTTCATTTATGGCCTAATATGACATAGTATTAAATCATGGTTTCTGGTAACCAAATGCTAAATTTCAAGTTGTGAAATCTTGAGTTTCATCTTACATGTCACAAATCTGTCATTCATTGACCTAACATATTAAAGATTCACCTTCTTTCAAAATTTTATTTTCTTCTAGGATCATTGGATATTATAGATTCAAAAAAAGAACAAGGGAAAATGTGTCACCTATTTTTCACCTTTCATCCATTTAATTTTCATAGAAAATGGTTTGTGTCATTAGATTCGCAAGGTGCCAAAACCCTAGGATTTGTTTTAAACATGACCTAGTTTTTTTATAGTCAATTTTGGTCATTTTAAAGGGTTTGAAGGCATTTTCATTGATTCTATGCAAATTCATACCTCCATGTTCTCCTAAGGAAAAAAAATCAATTTTTTTGGGTCTTTTGATAAATATGGTGGGTCTTTCATGGATTTTTTGAAAGGGTAATAAATATGGTGTTTCATATAAAATTAGAATTTCTACCCTTTCATGCACCTATTAGACTTGCCATTATTCTTTGTACCTATCAAAGTTCCTCATGTTTTTTTTGAATGCTAGGTGAGATTCAGTTTCTACCTTAACCAATTTGTTTCCCACCCTAGCACTTATGAAAACCACCAACAATCTTGGAATCCCAAAATTTAGCTCATCCCAACACTACCAAAACTGCCCACTATCATAGGAATACTAGAACTTTGGCTCATCCTGGCATTATAAGAACTTTATATTATCTTAGAACCTATCAGAACTATATGGAACTCTAACACTTGATTAAACATTGACTCATCCTGACACTATCATAACTACTAAAAATTATACCATTGCTAGAATTATCAATAATCTCGACACTTCTGGAAATCTTGACATTACAAATAATTATTAGAATTATTAACCATCCTATCACTATAAAAAATATTGATCAGTGCAATACTATCAAAACTAATAGACATCCTAACACTACTAGGAAATCCAACATCTCTTACACTTTTTAGAATCACCCAGTCTCTAAAAACTACTCGAGGGTGCCCTAACTCTGATGTCCCAACTACTGATGGGTTGACTAACTCTGATTCCCCAACTACCAATGGGTCTACTACTTTTGAAATCCAATGTTATGATTGATAAAGAATTCAAAAGTTTTGAAAATTGCTTGAGGGCTTCCTATTTCTACCAAGTTACATTCTTCCCTCCTAACTCTGGCATGACATTAATATGGCCATAAAATGTATTCATGTGGTTTGTATCACTATTCATTTGGATTTGGGGTCTATAAAATTACCATCATAAAACTCCCCCAAGTTGACATCATTAGGGAGGGTACTGATTCTAAGGCTTAGCCCTTGGTCATATGATATTTTATCCATTAGTCATAACCAACCTAAGGGGGATTAAAAAATTTCCTAAATTTGTGCCAAAAATTTGTACATCCAAAAATTATGTGGAGTGGAGATTTCTTTCATGAACAAGAAATTTAAACTCACATAATTTCCAGTTTGTAGCTCCTTTTCAAGTGCATTTTTTTTGAAAGTGTGATTTTTTTAAATCTCTATGCATTGGTGATATTATTTAGCCATATATAAGTGAACCTTTGTATATTAATGGAGGGTTGCATTTCCTTATTTTTCTCTTGAACACTCTACTGATACACCTAAAGTGTCACAATTCTACAAATTACTCTTTTCTATGGATGCATTTTTAATTGAGTCTGACATCTATTTTTTTTAGCATGTATTATAACTTGTGTCACTGATATCATATATTTCTCCACCTTTTAGATGCATTTTTGACTGATACCAATGTCCATTATTTGAGAGATATGGTCTAAAGACCACTATGAGGAAAAACTCATGGAAGCACAAACTATGTTTCATGGCATTTTTGCATGAAATGTTTTTTCATTCAATAAAACCTCTATCCATTTTTATATGGATAGGTTCATATACCCTTAACCCAATTCATCTTATTGATTGGATCAATTCTTGTGACATGGTGTATGGTTACTTGTTTTTTAATGTTTTCATGGATATACACCACCATTTGAAGCACATATAGTGTCCTTGCACTATTTATAACATTATTTAGAATCTCTTTGGGAAATATTCTTCTAAGATTATAATCTATCCTCCTATTATTTCTTGTGATGACAAATTTATGTTAGACAGTGCTCTTTTATTTGTCGAGCCACCCCTATGGGATGATTTTATGTCAAACCTCAGATGTCTTTTTATATAAATCATTTTCATTTTTGTACAAATTATTAATCTTATAGAGTCTTCATAGATTTGTACTTCATAGTATTCTATTGTCTCCATTGATGAGAGTGTCCCTATTATGTTATGTGTCACCTTCACATTTTTAGAGAGCATTGACAACTCTTCCTTTCTTATGGATATACATTCTATAGTTTCAAGTGTTGTTGAGCTAATCTACTTCAAATGAACATTTTTTTAGTGAATGTTCCATGTCCTCCTTCTGACATGTCTAATTTTGTGTCATTACTTTTATTTATTGTGCATTATATTACCACACCTATGTCACACATTATATTTGGAGCACTTTCAGATATTTTTATACTACTACCTTCTTATTCCATCATGAAATGGATAGATTTTCATAATAATTATTGTGTTCTTCCTCTTGAAAAGTGAAGAAACATTTTTTGGTGTAGATGGACCTTCTTTAATATTCAATCAAAGGACCTTAGCTCTAATATCATGCTTTAGGTAGATTTTTAGTTCCTTCCTTCTCTCTCTACTTCTATAGGGCTTCTCTCTATTCTTCTAGGGTGATGTTTTATATACTTGGGTACCTCATCAAGCCTTGTGTTGGGGCCCAATCCTACCACCCAACTAAGTTATGATTAAGGGGTGGTGTTAGTGTACATTTGTATTCTTTTTAATGGTTTTTCCCTACACATATTGTTTAACTTGCTTAGATGTTATTTTAGCTCATTGGAAAAGATAATCCCTCATTCATGAGGCTGTGTGATTATGTTTGTCTTCCACCCCCCCACACACACACATATATACCTTTCCTAAACTTATCTTGTCTAATTATTTTAATGCTAACACTTGAATTTTTCAATTATTCAAGGCTTACTTCTTTTGGCTTATGTTTGATTTCACTTCTACAATAGATATCTCTTCTACATAGTATCTTTTTACATATTTTAGATATTTTTTCTTCGTATCTACTAAGACATTGATACTCAATTATAGCCTAATACAATAGATATGGAAGTCAAAAGTATTAAAGAGGTTATCTTATCATAATTTTCATCTTTTATGAATTATATATTAAAAAACTATCTCTTCACAATTCGCATGAGCATCCTGACTACCACTAAGGATCTTAGAATAAGTATCCATGCCCATCTCTAGAATATGAAAATCTTAAAGTACATGTAATTATAATTAAATAGTTTTTAATTATATCAATATCTATATAAATAAATAATAAATGTACTAGTGAAATCATTAATTAAAATATATTATAAATGAATACAACTAATGGTATGTGAATTACATCATTATCTCTATAAAATTTAAAATGTCTATGGTGATGTTTTTCACTATAGATCCTAGGAGAATAATTCTTGGTGATCACCTCAAAAGATGTGGTTGAAATATTTATAGTAAATTTGTTGATCACCTCTAAATATGCAGAGGAAAATATATATAGTGTATCATCACATAATTAGAGGTAGAATAAATGGATCACATTCCTCCCTTTTGAGATGTTCAATGTACCTATGTATTACACATGTTAAAAGAAAATAATTACATTTGCCATGTTTATAATATGAAATCATAATATTATATCATCATTTTTTAGCATTTATAACATTTTTTTATAATAAAATAAATATGTCATCATTTTAGCTCATCGATAAAAGATAACACAACTCTTATATCCTTAATTAAAATAAATTTAAGTAAATGTAGTAATGGAATTCCATTTAGATGGGTAGGGGGTAATAAATGAGGGTAAAAAAATATTGCCCAATGTATAAGTGGTGAAGGTACAAAAATAGTATGCCCCATTGTAAACAAGATATAAGTGATAAAGTCACAAAAAATAGGATTCCATAATACATGCATGATAAGAACCATGAAAATGTATAAAACACACACATAAGAAATTAATAAATAATGTGTGTGATATAGACCATTGCACCAATCATAGAAACCTAGAGCAAATAAAAAAATTAAGGTGGTCACACAAAGAAAACATGCCACACTCAAAGAAAACAAGAAAACAATATTACATCTAGATTATATAAATCAAGTAATTCCACACACAATAAAAATTAAATAAATGTTACACATATAAAAAAGAAACAATTAGAGCACATAGATTATTAAATCATAAACATGTGATAAAAATTATAAAACTTAAAGCATCCATTGTAAGTAATAAAAGAAATAAATGCCAAGAAACAAACACAAATATGCATAGTAGGTAGAGAGTGGATAAGAGAGGTACATAAGATAGTTATAAACTTAGTAAAAAATCAAGCAATATACAACCAATACAAATCACTAAGATCAAATCATGTAAGCTATATAATAAATTAGGATATATGATCAAATATAAAACTAAATATGTTATATGAAGTTAGTAAATATAGACCTTGAAGAAATCTTGGGAAACTCAAGGATTCCCTAGGAAGTCATTTATAAAGATTAACTTGAGTGATTTGAATCCATAATCATATGTAGACAAATGTATATCCTCAAAATAACTTGATAATACCATCAATATCATGTGCGTAATATATATATATATATATATATATATATATATATATATATATATATATCTAAAAATAGGTATATAATTATGGTATGTTAAATTGTGTAACTATGTATCACTTTGAAGATAAAGGAAAATTTTTATAGAAGATTTGAAACAATCAAAGAAAAATAATATAGTAATATTAAAACCAAGGGGACATAATAATAAATAAATAAATAAATAAATAATGGAGGGATATCTACTAACTTAAAACTTTCCACATAATTGTATGCACATGTCAATGAAAGGTCTTGATATGTATTGTGTTTTCATCATAGGAGATTTTACATAGGATTTTGGGATGAGAGACTAAAATTAAAGCAAAGCATCAGAAAAAGATAAACACACATAATATATTACATAAAGTGTATAAAATAATTATTTAGGAATAAAGAGAAAATAAATTTATAAGGAATTAGCCAATAAAAGCATGAAAACATAGAAATAAGAAGGTAACTACATAATTCAAATAAGATAGATATTAAAATAATAAAAATTTAGAGGTAAAAAAATAACTAAAGTGGGCGTACTAGGAAGAAGTATAGAAAAGAAACAAAAATTTAAAAAATATCATAGGCAAGGCAAGGATTAAAGAAATATGAGAGACAAGAAAGTAAATAGAAGCATAAAATTAACTATGCTCAGAATATATTTTTCAAGTGCAAGAGTATGGGTTTAGTAGGTGAGGCTAACCAATGAATCTCTATAACTTATCATGCTCCATGTATATGAATGTTATCCCATCCTCATAATTAAGATCAAGATGGATTAGAAACCATTTATCCATGAAGGATAACTTGCTTCTTCATCATCATTTCATCATTAGTATAATCATTAGCATGATAATAATTATAATTATTTCCATTGCAATAATTATCATGAAATCATTGCATCATCATTTTTTAAGTTTCATTTTAATTTATCTAAATGGTATGTCAAGGCATTGGATCTTTTTTAGGTTATTTAATTTTAATGGATTCAAAAGTTTAAAATAATATTATTTTTATACATAGAAGAGTAAGTTCTTATATTTTAAGTGAATTTACTTGAGGTCTTATAACTGTATTCTTTGGAAACTCTTTAGGTAACACCTCATATTGTTATTTTGTGAGAGAATCATAGGTAGTTCTTGTATACACATTTTTTCACTTACTGATAATGTCTCCTATATTTATATTGGTGCATCAATATCCTTGAGTACACATCCTAAGGAGTGCATTGAGATAGAGATTGATCAAATCATAATATTTTTTGAATATTTTTCTATTATTTCTTGTTATACCTATTAACACTAAGGGGTGACTGAATCATATTAATTTGTCATACATTATTATATGATTTCATGTTATATATTTTAGACTCACTACCATGATATCTTATTGTTATATCCTCTTCTAGTGCTCTTTTCCCTTGTTTCTACTTATTATACCTAGTTTCATGATTTTTCCTTACTAACTCAACCATGTTGAGTTAGTGCCATATAATTTATTGTGTTTTACAATGTATCAAACATGGTTGACATAGTCCTTTTCCTAAATATGGTCTCTCCTGACTATATTATCCATGTTGATGATTTTTTATACCTTTTGTATTGTATTAGCCTTGTATGACACAATATTATTTTCCACCTCTTTTTATTGTTTGGATCTATATCAAGTCTATATTGTTTCATCTATATCCATTTTAGGATTTGGATTAGTATATAGGGTTCCTAGATATTAGTTTTATACAAGTACAACATAATTATGCTTTTAAAATAACCTTACTTTAGAATAATAAGAGGAATGAGGGTATGAGATATTATATTTTTTGAGGTCTATGTTTTTACAGGTTATTTTGAGTCTTAAGAAGAGATTTTTTCCAAAAAGGTACACCTATTATTTTGAGTCCCCAATTAAGGATAATTAGATCTTTTTATTTACATCTTGACCTTAACCTACATCATCTCTCACAAAGTTCCACTTGAGATAAGGAGAAGATTTATATATTTAAAATTCAGCCTAATTTATGTATTACTATCCCTAAAATATTGAATTTACTTAATTTGGTAGATATATATGTATATTCTAGAGTAGTGTGTTTTTGTATTACATGCTTATATTATATTATGTTTACTAGTATGTGTTATTTTTTCATGGTATTATAATCTTAATTATATGCCTCTTGGTTATAATCTATAGTTTAGATGATTCTTTATTATTTCCTAATGAAATTTATATTTATCTAATTTACTTATTTGACATATTGGATCTAGGTAAGTCTTTGTTCATTAGTTCCTTACATAAGCTTCCTAATTATATCCTTGATTGCCCTATTACAAATAGTTCTTTCTTCTAACACAGTCCCACTTTAGGAAACAACATATTTTAGGTACATTAGATCTAGTATGGTCTTCTCTCTTTTATTATATTAGAGTATATCTATGTAGTTGACCGTACTCACTTTATATACATTCCAGTGAATCTAACATGAATCTTAACCCACTATTTTATCAGGGCATTTTTAAATTTTATTTTTCTAGCTTCTTAACTCTCCTAAATTTTCAAACATATCTTGTTTAAAAAAATTATTTTATTTTATCATATCTAAATTATATTGTTTCATTCATTTAATACAATTCCTTAACAAAAAAATATCAAAGTGAAGTCCACCAAGACATTTTAAATTTCTAAGGATTAAACTCTAATAATCTTAATACTATGTCCATGATTGATACTAGTTACAAAACTAAAAATCCTTATGCATACATTTTGTCCAATTATCTAAAAAACTCTTTTAATTATTTTAATATGGATATAAATAAAACAAGGGTTGTTAATCCTAACCCTAATGTTAACATAAGATGTAGGGATAGAAAGCAACCCTGCAAAGAATTTGATTTTGAGGGTGAGTTGAAATATTATAGAGACTGACCTCATGAGATGAGAATATACCTTCAAATACATCTTAAACATCTAGGAAAATACCTTTAATAAATTCACGCCTTCATGAGGGATCCATTTATTGAAACTTGTTATAGACATCTCTTATATACAAGACTTGTGATAAGTAATTTTTCAACCTCTCCCAATCCTTCCACAATGCCTAACTTAACTAAAGGTATGTCTAGTGAAAAATTTGGTGATCATAATTTCAACTTAAACACTAGTGTTAATCTTGCATTTAGTGCTACCCAAAATTTTCATTCTAGTCAACATGCAACTCAAGCATCTCAAACCAATCAAAATACACCTAACACTACTCAAATGATGATGCAAGTTTTAAATAAAATGACTAATATGTAATAAAATAGTTCCAAAATAATTACAAAAATACAAAATTAAATTTTAAAAATGAATAATAAACCTTAAAAATCTAGTGGGGAGTGCCAAATTAATTTTCCTTCTAAGACCCCCCTTAAGATTTGTCTTGGGAATCTCATTCCTCAACCTTAAATTCACAATAAATCCATCATAAACCTCAAAAATTAACTCTTAGTAGAATGTATTCCAACCATAAACATTAATTTAATAACTCCCACCATTGAATATGATGGATCGATGTCTTGATCTCGAGTCAAAATTTACAATATGGCAAAGATATTTTTTAGGTTTTTTGTTCTGCATTGATGAGTCTCTAAGTTTTCTATCACACTATCAATATTTTTGTATAATAGGAAGGATTAAACTTTATTATACATTTATTTATAATTCACACTTTAGGTGGTATGGGTTCTCTTATTTTAATGTCCATTTCAACTATCTTTTCATCTTTGGATGTAGGGAAATATGGAGCTAGCGAGAGTGATTGTGGCACCAAAAACAGAAAGGAAATTCATTTTAAAATTCTCTCATGAGGTAAGGATATTAATCTAGACACATCATTACTTGATATTATTCTTGATATACTTGAATTTGAAAAATATTGTAATTTTTTTGGATAATTTTACCTTGATAGCTTATTTTGTGTGAAGAGTCTCCCTTGAGAGCCTTATAAAACAATGGGTTAATAACCATTGGTAAGGCCATGGAGTGAGACTAGAAAGAATCCAAAACCTCACCAAAGGCTTATTATTACTTTTATTCAATAATCAAGAACACTATAAATCCATTGATAATCATGGTACCTGATTTATACATGTTACCTAGTTTATATGCAACTCTTTGGTTGTCTTTTCTCACTAGACCAAAGACTTTCAAGTTACAAAACAAACAAATCTAAAAATCCCAATATGGGATGAATTTAATGGCTTATATCTCCGAATTTGAAGTGTTATTTATTAGATCATAAAACCCATAGGGTGCTTCATTTTTCATGTGTAAACTAAAATTTTCATTTCTCATTCCCAAAAAAGGGTTTGTGTGGAGGTAGATTTGTCTTAGGACCTCAAAAATTTTATTGATATTCCTATTAGGAATAATCATTTTATTAGTGAGTACTATATATCAATCTTCCAAACACTTGTTTTTAGTGATAATACTCAAACCATATGATCTATGAATTTCTCTTTGATGATTCATGTTCCTCTTGCTCCTTAGTAAAAAGGTGGATCTGAAGCCCAACCTCAAAATGGTAATAATGATGGTTGGACCATAGTCAAAAATGAAAAATAGTAATTTGACAAATAATGGTGGTAAACCTCAGTCATACACTTATCACCCTATCATAACCCCCAGTGCCTTAGGCTTAGGTGGTAAAGTTGTTGTGCCTAACAAAACTTGTTTTCCAATTCTGTGCACAACATAAGTAGTGGCTACTTTGGTAGATTTTCCATCTTCAATGTCTATGTGATAACCCCCTCTTGGGGTGAATTCATCAAAAGAAGACCAAAATATCATTACCCTATATTATAAAGTGGTACTTTAATGTTCTACAAGCCCCTCTCCTTCTCATGTAGAGGAATATATGGAACATAAGAGACAATCATTTCAGCTAGGTGAATACATGGTGCATAAACCTACTTTCAATAGGTTTGTTGCCCTTGAACACCCCATAAAGGAGAATGAAATGAACCTCAATGTTTCCCAATGTTAGTTTACTAATGGAATACTTAGGGCCTTAATGATCCATCACATAATTATGTGGTTAGGAATGACTGTTATATTTTTATAAATATGAAAATTCTTTGTTTGTAAGAATTCAAGATCTCTAGATTTCTTCTGCAAAATGCTACATGAATAATTTGGCATGGTTATATTTGTATAAATAATTTACATGAGGATGTATGTGGTGGGGCCATCATGATTATAGTTATATATATTTCTCAATTTATTAAATTTTTGGGGTATAACCCCACCCATCAGGTTATTTGTACTCTATTTAATTTTTATAATCATAGCATTTGCTAAATTATATACCTCTAATGATGCTATAGATCAGGCATCGCTTTGGATATGGTTTGAAGACTCACTCTCAATGCCCACTAGATCCTTTATGGTGTCTTTAACATGGTTGAATATCCTAAGGACAAAAAGGTTGTCTTCATATGTGATGGTGAGTAGGAAGAATGTTTTTATATGCACCAAAAAATCAAGGTGTTTGATCCAAACCACCATCAAAGGAAAAACTCAAAATCTCCCTAATTTACTTGATCTAATTTACAACAAGGAGAATATTAGGTCCTTTATTAATTTTAACGAGCTATACTAGTTGAAGAAGATCTATTATTTTTGTTCATACTCATGGTAGGCCAATTTCAATGTTTCTTGACACTTTTTTATCAGATTACTACCCTATATACTTTAATGTGGAGTGTTATACCCATCAAATGAGTCTATACTTGACCTAATTATATCTCAACACTACCCACCTTAAGAATGAAATAACTATTGGGAACATTATCAAAATTTGGAATCTTTCTCCCTAACCTAAGGGGGATTTTGGTTGGATTTAGTGGTAGATAGATGTTATTGATTGCACTACCACATTTATTCATATTTATGGTAAATAAGCTTATATTTTTCATAAATTTATTCATAATGCCAAAAATCATGAGTAAATCTAGGCTGCACATGATCTTAAAGTCTATGTTTTTAATTTTTGTTTACAAACCCAAGTCACTCACTTGTGTCATAAGCTAAAAATTGAGGAGATACACAAGGAGAGAAAGGCTCAAATATGAGCTTTAATGCATTATATAAAAATTAGGGACAAGGCCACCAAAGAATTATTTTATATTTTACACTCTAGAAGGGTTGTTGATATAATTAAATTTGTCAAGGAAGAAAATGTTTGGCTTGCCAAACTCCCTGATATTATATAAGCTTTTATTCACCATTACCATGGTGTTTCTTAGCCCAATATAATTTCATACAATATGAAGTTTATCTCACTCAATGTCTCCAATCTATTCTTTTTAAATTTTATGATGTTCAATAGGTCACTTATGATAGACCTCTAACCCTTGGTGTCCTTCATGAGGTGATTATGTAGATGGTTATTAATAAATCCCCAGGCATTGATGGCTTCCCAGGTGAGTTTTTTCAAACTCTATGGGATGATATTGGTTTTGAGCTTCACAAAGTGTACTCTGAAGCAATGTTAACAAATTCTTTGGGACCTATCATAAATTAAGGTAACATTAAATTCATCCCTAAAGCTGATGATGTTGATATTATTACCAATTGGTAGCTAGTTACTCTTATTAATGTCTCGTAAAATATTATTTCTAAGTCATTGGCTCTCAAAATTAAGAATCTTCTTCCCTTAATTTTTAGAAGTGAACAAACATGTTTTACCTAGTACCGATACATTCTAGACAATGTCATTACTATTTTAGAAGTAATAGAATGAGATTGTGTTTCCAATCAAAAGGTCTTATTTATTAAGTTTGAAATTAAGAAGGCCTATGACTACATTGAGTGGCCCTTAATTATGGAAATGATTAGAGCCCTCAATTTTGATCCCAATTTTATGCAAATAGAATTAAAGTTTTCAAGGAAGGAAATGCTCAGATTACCAAACTCCATGATATTCTACAAGATTTTATTCACCCTTGTCATGGGGTTTATCATCCCAAGATAATTCCATAGATCATGAAGTTTATCTCACTCAGTGTCTCCAATATATTCCTTGTAAAGTTTATGATACATCCTGAGTTTTGGTGAAAGGCATATCTCTCCCTTAGTGTGACTTTCAGTTGTTAAATAGACACTTTGTTGATGACTCTTTCCTCACTCTTTGGGAAGATGAGGAAATGGTTGAGAATGCTATGAATTGTATTCATATATTTTTATTAGCTTCTGGATTATACATTCAATGAATAAAAACTCTATTTTATCACTAGTATCTTGGTCCCAATGACCCTTGGTTATAGGGATATCAATGGCAGCGGCTTCTTCTAGGGGTTAAATTTAAGTTCCTTATCATCCCCTTTACTTTTTAGGCCTCACCTTCTAAGTTTTTTGTCCTATGTGGTTTAAAGGGTTGAGAAAAAAATCTCCTTTTGGATCACAAAACCCCTATCCTTAATGGGTAAGTTTTATATTTGTTCTAAGGTATTGGCAGCTACACATGTTTACTATTCTTCAAGTTTCAATCCTTCTAATGTTACCTACAGTAGGCTATAAAATCTCCTAAGAGACTTCCTCTAGGTTAATTCTAAAGGGCACAAGGGTTTTCACAAATTTTCTTGGGAAATTTATTGCAGGCTTGAGGTAAGTGATCTAGGTCTACTATACATTAAGCTTAAAAGTTTATCTCTCAACATTAAAGGCTATTAATATTGGAAGTGTAATCAAGGAATGAAATTTTTGGCTTGAAGGCTATTAATATTGGAAGTGTAATCACATAAAATTGGAAATTGAGTGATAAAAGTGTTACTTGAGAACCCCTATCCATATCTTGTCCTTAGACCTATCCTAGAGCCTACTATCACACTTATCCAGCCTTTTTATAGGCCATAGGCATCCCTAATTATCCTTAAAGTAGTCCCATTCCCTCATTATTACATCTTATCCCTTTGTGCCTAGTGTTCTACCACTTGGACACTAGTGCCATAATAGGGTTAGTAGTGCCATGTGGTGCTAGTGTACCAATAATGGTGCTACTATCCTTTCCCTTTTATTTTCATAAATGAATATATTTTAAAATCTTAGAACTCTTAAGGCTAGCGTAGACCACTTTTAGCACTTGTACAAGCACAAAAATAGTATAAATACATGATTTTTATCCCTATAACCACTAGATGGAAATCAAATGCAAATTACATATGCAAACTTAAAATAATTTGTGTACAATTAAGGTTATCAGTCCTTATTCTACCCTACTTTTGTATACTACTATCTACAACATTATTAAGCTTAGATTACCTAGATTTCCAATCTCAAGCACATTCTAAGCACTCAATTCAACTATCATACTAGCTTCAATTGAACTTGTACTATCACTGAGGTAAGAATAACTACATAGGGCTTGATCCCTCTTTAAAGTATTAGTATGTATGCAACTTTCATCACAACAAGGTGTTGAGGATGTCTAACTTGCCCCATTAACAAACACACTATTCATACTATATCAATTAGGTGCCCTAGAAACATGGAGTATTAGGTTTTGCTAAAAAATTCAATCAAAATAGGGCATATATAGGGTTTTAAAACTCATTCATGTAGGAATAAACATTATATATCTAGACACAGGTGCACCCAAGAGCTCAAGATAGTCCTGCACAAAGGTCACTACTAACAAAATAGGGACACTAATTTCACATGGTGATATTGTACAATTATGACATTACTATACACAAGGGGTTTTACACCAAGATCATGATTGAAACATTTAGACCAGTCTCTACCTCAATTTTTAACCTCTAGATCATCCATCTCAATCATTTTCCAGATAAGTTCTTACTTGCACTATTTATTATTATTTTTAGAAAGGTCAAAGTTAGTCAATTTTGTAACAGATCAATGATTATAATTTTTTGCATATTATTACCATAATTTAATATACTTATATATTAAATAAATTTAGGATTTAAATTCATTAAGTCCTAAAAGTTTAAAACATTTGGTGAACCTGACTTACTTTAAACATTGCTCAAACCCTAACCCTGGATGCTCTTAAGGTTCTTATCCTTTTTTTTTAGGCTCATATATTATTTCTAAAATATCAAATTTGTTTTATTATTTACTTATGGAAATATTTGATAGATTTAATTTCTTTAGAGATTTCAAATATACATAAGTTTGTTTTAATACTCCCCAAACTACCACATCAGAATTTAACAACTGATTTAATGAAATAGATAAGAGATATTTGAAATATTTTATTTCCAAACATTTGGATATGAAATATGACCTTATAAATATTATCCATGATTAAATTCAAAAATTAAATAATGGTTAATCTTCTACTCCCCTTGATAATAACATTCTTGCACTTACATTGGAACCAACTCAGCTAAAACAACAACTAATTATAACTCAATAATATTTAATGACAACTACACCTCTTATGGTTACCTCCTCCACTCTATATATACAATCCCTTATGCTATAAGTTCATACTTTGTAGGTTAAGGTGTTACATCTTGATCAAAGAGCCACACAGATATCACATGCCTTAGATTATCATGTTCTTTTACATACACCTTTGGCACATCACATAGCAACGAATCCTTTTCCATATAGATTCATGACACCTAAGCTTACATTGTATCATGGATAGGGTTAGCTAGAGCACCATCTCAAAGATTTCCATGCAACATGTTTATATTACATGCCAAATGATTGGCTCCTCACTAAGTTATTTCTATGCAGTTTAAAGGATTATGCCTTACAATGGTTCTATGACCTACCAAATCAGTCAATAACCACATTAAATCCATTTAAAAATATGTTTTATCACACTTATCAATAAACATCAGTGATAATATCTCATATGCTCAAGTTGCATAATTGAAATAAGAAAATGAGCCTATTAATAAATATGTCTTATGATATAAGATTATATTAATTAATTAAATAGTCCCATGAAAGATAAAGAGTTTCAAGATCTATTTAAATAGAGCCTAATACTAGCATTACATGAAGCTATCTTATTCAATAAGTTTCCAAGAATCATAAATTTATGATACACAATGAAATAAATAAAAGTCAAGCTTCTCTCTATAGGTAAACTAAAATATACAAGTGGATCAGAATTAGCTACTAAGAGTTATAGTAATCCTCCATACATGGTAAGGGGCACTAAAAATAAGAGTGATCTAAAGGACATAGTTAATGCAACTTCAGAGCCATCTCCTTAACTAGTTTTTTCAACTCCCCCACATAGAGCTTTCACCAACCTTCAAGAATTTCCATCACATATTTTAGAGTAACTCTTGGAATACAATGTCATATCTCTCCCTCTCATCAAAGAGGTTTATATGACATAGCCTCTAATAAATAAATATTATTCCAATGAATTATGTGAATATCATAAGGCATCAAGCCATACAACAAATAGATGCATAAGATTAAAACATAAGATACGAAATTTAATAGAGGTTATCATTATTGATGTGGGCACACCCACAAAGACACCCAAAGTTCAAAAAATGGAAGCTAAAGCATCGAAAATATTCTCAATATCCTTTTCCAAAGTAGACAATAAATGAGGTATGGAGTACTTTAGGTTTTCACTACACGTATCAGGCATATCCACCACCAACATAATAACACACTACTACATAGGATGCACACCCACTATATAATATAATTGGTGAGTACCACACTACAATTTTATCTAGACCACTTATCACCTTCTCAAAGTAGTATTTTTTTTATGATGATTTATATGTACTCTTTTTATGATCCTATAAAGATCATAATCCTATTATGTTATGGTTGACAATGGGTCAAGTATTAACATGTGCACTATCATAATTCTATAATATTTGGGGTATTTAGAGAAGGATATATCTCTTATATAAATAGTTATCAATGGTTTTAGTGGTCATGTTCAGATCTCCATCAGGGAGATTATACTTCCATTAAAGGTTGGACCATCACATGTGGCCACTAGATTCTTAGTAGTACCTAGTGCAGGTGTATTTGACATGTTACTCGGTAGGACATGGATACAGTAGCTATGAGCTATCCCATCCACCATGAATATATGCCTAAGATATATACATGAAAATAAGCAATCATAGTTGAGGATATTTCATTTGAGTATCCTCTACCTATCCCACAGTTAATTACATTATAGTTACTAGTTACAACATAATTACCAGTTAGAGCATAGTTGTTGGTTCTAGCTCCAAGTATAGTTCCTATCAATACACCAAATATTTTAGTGGATCCACATATACATACTCTTCTATGGAGACATTATTAGAGAGACCCATATGCCAAAAATATGTTATAAAGTTTAGAGGGCCTCTTTCTCCTCATTTTCTTCTGGGATCAGTATTATTATGTCACCTCTTTATTCCTCCCTAGACTTAATATCCTATTTTATTAGTGGATTCTATGGATATTACTTGGTTATTGATTAACTAATTATTATTTTAGTTAAGCTGGATTTCATATGATGGTTTATGAATAGTTATATTTAGCTTATTTATATGATTGTTAACTTGTTGAGTTAGTTATACTTGTGTGTTTTTTACATGATGATCATGTTTATTCAAGTTTATTACAATAGTATAATATGGATTTTATATTGTTATAGTTTAACTACCTTTATTTATTATGAGGTGGATTCAGGATAGATCCATCCCTTAGACTATGAAAAAGGGAGGGCATCATCAGAGAGGGTGGTGTAGATGGAGGTGTTGGGGGATGATAGAATGAGAACCAAGAACTTGCACACACCATATAGGATATTATGCTTTTGATTAGTCTTTTATTTAGATGGATTCTAGTAATCTTTATATTATAATCATGATTTCCATTATGTTATCTGCATTAAAAATAGTTGATTCTTATGATTGAGTTATTTACATGCTACTAATGTGAATTTTAAAATCTTATATGAATATCCTTACATAGCTTGCTACATGTGATGATGTTTCTATAACATGCATTTTTTGAATAATGGTATACCTTGCTATTATATGTGTGATGTGTATACTAGTATTTAGCATTGAGGTTAAACAATGTCAGAGTTATAATACATTTCTATAAAATAGAATACTTGTTGCTTTTTAGTTAGATAAATATTGGTTTGAACATGCAAACAAAGTAAGGGTTAAAGTGGATTTAACGTAAACTTTGTGTTAAGTTAGTGTTGTTAATAGTTATAACATGAAAAGTGTTTTTGGAAGTCAATGTTAACAATCTTATTATTATTGCTTATAATGCATAAAAAAGGATTATTATATTGTTAATTAGTGGAATGTTTTGGAATTAGGGTTAATATGAGCTTTGAATTGGATATTTGAGAATCATGTAAAATAAACACTATAGTTCGAGTTAGATGGACTCTCTTCATCGAGCTTACTTTCATTTTGGAAGAGGATTTACAAAGGTTTGTTAACATGTAGGAGAATAAAATGGAAAGAAGGAAGGCCGACAGAAGGAGGAAAAGGGATTCAATCTACTTTAAGAGGTAAAAATGAAATTTGGCAAAGTTGGTTTTATATTCCATGTTGGTGTTGTTATTTAAATTAATAGATGGATAATTTGAATTAATTCATCATAAACTTAGTAAAATTTCATGGAGTTTTTGTATTATTTTCATCTTTATGAAATGGTAGAGAAATACCAGGGCATATTCCTAGTACTATGGATGGTTTGGCCATGCACATAACTAGGCATATGAATAAATAAAACCTAGTATAAATATTGAAAACCCCAATTTTGTTGCCAAATATAGACTACTAAGATATAAGGTGAAATTATTGTGTTTTGGTTGGAGATGATTGGAACCCTGAGTAACTTTTAAAGGGTATAATTATTTGTTAATATTCATTTTGACTTTTATACTTAGTATATCTAAGTATGTATTGAACCATTCAGCTCAATATGTACTATGAGATGAGGACACATTTGGGTTGTAGAGTTTAACTCAGTTCATTTGAAAGTGTTTACAAGTCATCCTTTTATGTATTCCCAAGTATGAGGCTTACTTTGATGTTATAAATAAGGTAAATATGGAAAATTTTAAGCCCATATTAGGGCATGAATGTGTATGGGATATATATGGGATGAAATTTTTAAAAGAATGAGAAATTTTAAGACCTTGCTATAAATAGTTAATTCCTTAGATAATGACACTACTGTAATATTTTTATTTTGGGAAGAGTATAATAGGACATGTTCAATTTCATTTTATGAAGTTGATTTTAATCTTCTTTATGTTTTATAAATACATATAGATAGAATCATGTATAAATGGGTCTAGGATGAGATTGTTGATAACATATTAACTTGAATATGATTATATATATATATATATATATATATATATGTATGTATGTATGTATACTATGGACATATTTATGGTAGTTTTTATTACATATAAATTGTGTTAAAATGAGTTTGATCCCTAAACAAACTCTAAATGGGAATAACCTAAAGATATCCTTATAACTATTTGTATACATGTTAAGATTGGGAGAAGTCAGATAAGTTTTTTAAAACTCCTATTGCCTATAAGAATGAACATATATTATACTTGAAGCCTAAGTATTCATAATAGATTTAATATTGAGTCATTAATTTTGGTATGAATGAGGAAATGTAAGTACCCTTTTTCCAAAAGTGACATTTCAAGAATGCCACTAGCTTGTTTAATTCTTATGGGCTTGGTTGGGTGTTGTATATGAATTTTAGTGTAGAATCACTATTTATTGGTACTATTTATGGATCACTATTCACATGTCACTATTAATTATGGTGTGGCATAGTCTTGAGGTAGCATAGTGATGAGGTGTCTTGGGGGATGTGGCTTGGCCCACATAAGAATTTTTAATTGTTAAAAAATAAGGAGAGAGAAGTGGAGTGTAATTCTCCACTTGGCCATGTGAAAGGAATATTGAAAGCATGTGAAGAGATTGAGAATCACATAGAAGCACATGGTAAAGTCAAAATCAAATCTTGAAGATCCATTACACATGTGAAAGACAAATTCATTAAGTCACATAGGGGCACATGGAGTTAGTCAAACAAAAATCATGAAGATCCTCTTGCACATGTGAGAGATAAAATGCACTATTTATGAATAGTGCTCCGACTTCAAGCATGGTACATTTTATAGCTTCTTCTCCAAGTTTCCTCTCTTCTCCTCTCTTATTGTGAATTATATATATATATATATATATATATATATATATATATCCTTTGTAATATCATATTTGAAATTATAAACCCCCTTTTGTAAGGATTGAACTTGTGTTCACTATTTCATCTTCTTTGGATGAAAACACATTGAAGATATAGATATTTAGATGAAACCCCATTCATTTCATGCATAATAGGATGAAAAACCTTTTATTCAATATGAAAATCTCACTCAGAGGTAATGAACATGCTTTCAAAGACATGCATATTTCCTAGTTCACAGTTTTGTGGAGTTTGCAGTATAGTGTGGAGTAGTTTGTGATACTATAATATTGTAGGTTTTGTTGTTATGTTATCAAAATTTGAGTCATATTATGTAAGTGTTGTTTTTATGTATATTATCTCCAAAAATATCTTATGTAATCTATTTATCTAAATATGTAATCAAAAACTTATAGTGTTATTGGAATTGTTATGAAAGTATTGTAATAGTAAATCTTTATGTTGTTCATGGGTGATTCCCATTTTTCATTTAAGTGTATTTTCAGATTTTAGTATAATATATGATCTCATATTATTATAATTTGAGTGAGAGTTAATTAGTTTATATTTTCATAAGTGTTATGTGAGTTTCTTTTTAGATTTCAATCTATGAGCATAAGTGTTTAGTGTGAATTAATATAGTGTGAGTGTTTATTAACAAATATCCCATTTAGGGATATTTCAGTGGTACCAGAGTTTTTATTTATGTGAGGATTGTTATAGTTTATGTGTTTATAAAAAATATCCCATTCAGGATATTTTAGTGGTAGCAGAGCTGGTGATCTTGCAAGCCTATAGGTCTTGTGTTGTTGATGTTTCCAAGTGACAAGAATTTTTTTTAAATGGGTGAAATAAAAATAGATCTATCCAATCTAGCTCATATGATGAATGACTATGCTAAATCAAAACTTAAAATAATGTATTTTATGACCTCAATGATTGCTCAAATGAAGATCATTAAGAGTAATGCAATAAATCATGATATTAATCGATCAACATCTCAACCTAGGATGCATTAGCAGGAAGATTTAGATTTAAAAGTGATTAGTGAGAATCCCATGGAGGAATATACTTCCAAAAAGGAAGAACATTCTAAAATTTATTATAAAAATGGATTTTTTTAAGAAGCAAGCATGGAAGAGTCCCAGAGTGAAGATGCAAGCTGTGAGTTTCCAACTTTGGACATGGAGGTTATGCATGCAAGTGCACATAAGGAGATGGTTGTAAAATATCATCCATAAGAGGGAGATGATTTTGAAGATCAAGCAGATATTTTAGACTCTTTGATACATGATGATGATGATTTACATATGGATGCATAAAGTAACCAAGTAGAGTTTCAAGCATTAGACATGGAGATTGTGCATTAAAATGCACACAAAGAGAATTCAACCATCAATATTAAAAAGAATGGGCCATTCAATAGCCATAATGATAAACAGACAAAAAGTGTGGATTAACTAGACCACATGCCCTTGGAGAATTATGGAGCATGTTAGGAGTTTTTTTAGGGAGATTATATCTCCCATAATGTGTTTATACTATGTGTATATCTTGTTGTAAATATTGAAATTACTCTAGAGAAAATGCTTACTATGGCATCCTTTGATGTAGAGTATCTAACCCATAATAACATCAGATAAGCATAGTGGATGTAGGGTGAATAACTTTGGAGGTTTTATTGGGATCCTAGTGTTTAGATTCTTGAAGTGAACCAAGTTGCTTGAGGACAAACAATCTTTGGGAAGGAAGGATTTGTAATGTCCTTTTTTTTTCCAAAAGTGACATTTCAATAATACCACTATCTTGTTTAATCCCCATGGGTTTAGTTGGGTGTTGTATGGGAATTTTAATGTATAATTATTATTCACCAAATATTATTCATAGATCACTATTCATGGTGAGATGGCATGTTCTTGAGGTGGCATAGTGATGAGGTGTCTTGGGGATGTGGCTTGGTCCACATAATAATTTTTAATTGTTAAAAATGAAGGAGAGAAATGGGGCACAATACTCCACTTGGCCATGTGAAAAGGAATGTTGAAAGCATGTGAAAAGATTGAAAATCACATGGAGGCACATGAGAAAGTCAAAAGTAAATATTGAAGATCCCTTGTACATGGGAGAGAGAGACCCCTTACACATGTGAAAAATATATTGATTGAGAGTCACATAGGGGCATACGGAATTAGTCAAAAGAAAATCATGAAGATCTTCTTATACATGTGAGAGATAAGATGCACCATTAATGAATAGTGCTCCCACTTTAAGCATGGAAAATTTTCTAGATTCTTCTCTAATTTTTATCTCTTATCCTCTCTTCTTGTAAATTATGTATATAGAGAGAGATATCTCCTTTATAATATCATATTTGAAATTATAAATCCCCTTTTTATAAGGATTGAACTTGTATTCACTATTTCATCTTCCTTGGATGAAAACACATTAAAGATATAGGTCTTTGGATAAAACCCCATTGATCTTATGAATCATAGGATGAAAATACTTTGATTCATTAGGAAAATATCAATAAAAGGTTGTGAACATGCTTTCAAGGAGATGTAGATTTCTTAGTTTTTAGTTGTGTGTAGTTTACAGTATAGTGTGGATTAGTTTATTCTAGTACAATATTATAAGTGTTGTTACTATGCTATCAACATTTGAGTCATATTATGTAAGTGTTTTATTTATGGATATTGTCTCAAACAATATATTATGTAATCCAATTATTTTAGGGTAAATTTTACTAGTGAATATTCATTAATTCACAAATATTCCAATTTTTGGATTTTGGTTTTGGTGATTTTTTAGGGTTAGCAGATGGGATCAAATCACCAAAACTTTAGGGATATATATTATTTTAGGGTTAGATCACCAATAATTTACAACATTATCTTCAAAAATAATTTAATTCACCACATATATATAATATACCCCTGATCTTGATATCAAATAATAAAACACCTCCAAAATTTGATTAATTAAATGGTAGTGCCAAAGAACACTATCAAATGATAGTGATGAATAATAGTAATTAATGATAATGATAAAAAATCATGATCAATGACATTTTTGAATGACATTATTTAATGGTAAACCAACACTAGTGCCAAATGGACTGCAAAAAACCTTCACTAGGGATAAAGCTTAAGGGCAAGGAAAATAAAAAAATAAGGTCTGTATTCCTAAGTCCTACCAAGACCAGGTGGAAAATAATAAGGAAACCAAAATTTAAAACATTTAAATACAACCATCAAATGTACCTCACCTATTAAAGGATACCAAAATGACTTTAAATGGAATGTACAAATAAAACCTGGCATGTACACCTCTAAATTAGGAACTAGTGAAGTTGTCTCTAGAAACTATGTCATGGATCCATTGGATAACTTTAGAATGCATATGGGATCATATAAAATAACCAAAAAAATTGAACATAATAGAAAATATGAAACCCTTGGTGACATAAAGATTGAATTGTTATAATGAATTTAGGATTAGGATCAATCTAATCCTAAATTCTATGCAATAGTTTAATCTTTATGTCAGCAAGGGTTTTATATTTTTTATTGACTAATCAATACTCAACTGAAACATTCTTGACCATTATTTGATGAGCACATATGTTCTAGATAGATTTGAGAGTGCTACGGGCGTAATTTATAAGACCACCTAGAAGTGATCAAGTAACTTGGTAGTATACTATCTATATTTATAACCCTTTTAATTCAAGCATAGGCACCTGATAGAAAAATCTGACACTAGTGATGGAAAAACCATTTAATTAAGTCATTCAATAAAGCCATTTGGTTTGACTATTTATTATATCCATTCAATTTAGCCATTATACATGGCTAAATGATTATACCATCGCTAAAATTAAGCATCTCTACGATTGATAGAACCGAGTGGTTTAGCCATGGGTAGAGCTAAATGGTTCAGTCATGGGTATAGAGGAATGACTTAGATGTGGGTAGACCTAAAAAAATTGGACCTAAGTAGAGCCAAAAAACTCAGCTATAAGAAGATGATAGAGCCAAATGACTTGTCTACAGGTAGATGATAGAATCAAATGGCTTGATCATTAGTAGAGCTGAATGGCTCGGTCACCCCTAAAGCCTAACTAAAATTTATGCTTTTTGATCAAAGCCTACTATTTGGTGAAATGACTTGATAAGATCATTACATAGAAATAAACCTAAAAACATTTACCTCCTAGATTGAACCTATTACCATAAAAATACATTTGGGTGAATTGGAGGAAATTTTGGATCTATTGATTCACCAAAGCTATGAATTAGATTTGTCTAAATGAATCAAAGGGGGTTTTGGATATGGACTCTTAAAATTTACCCTAAGTTATCTAAATGTGTAGTCAAAAACTTATAATGTTATTGGAATTGTTATAAAAGTATTGTAATAGTAGATCTTTGTGTTGTTCATGGGTGATTCCCATATTTTATTTAAGTGTATTTATAGATTTTAGTATAAGAGTTGAGCTTAGATTATTGTAGTTTGAGTGAGAGTGAATTAATTTATATTTTCATAAGTGTTGAGTGAGTATATTTTTAGATTTCAACCTATGATCATAAGCATCTAGTGTGAGTATTTTTTAGCAAATATCGCATTTAGGGATATTTCAGTGGTATTAGAGATTATGTGTTATGTGAGGATTTTATAGTTTTATGTGTTTATAAGATATTTCAAGAAATATGATAAAACCTTCAGTAAATATATATTGTTGTGTATATTGAAATAATTGATTCAATTTGGATAATTTTTTTAAAAATTACATAGGTATAAATATAAAATATTCACTTTATATTCAATAATACTTAACAATACTTATCTATAGTTGGTTGAGTTTGTACATAAGACTGTGTGATTTTGTCATACAAGTTATGGACTATTGGGTACAGTGTTTTAAAACATATTCAAACTACAATACTTAAATGTATGCATATAATTTGACATAATTTTCTAAATGATAATCCTAATTAAATAGTTATACATGATATGTATAGATAATGGACATAAATATTGTCTATTTAGAGTATACTATATACTTACTATCTATTTTTTGTGTTTCTCTATAAGAATTACCTTGAGTAGTTGAATGTGTAAATATATATGATATAAAATTTTGATTCATTTACTTTATACAAATCTAAATATAGGTATACCATATATAGATATACATATCATGGTTAAATTATTATAAACATTAAATGTTATAAAAAAAATTGGAATGCATTCATTATTTAGGCTAAATGAAAATTAGTGAGATTATTGGTTTGAAGGAAATTTTATTAATGTGGTATTAAAAATTAATATAGATCATATTAAGCTATGTTAATATTTGAAATAGATTATAGTTGTGCTTTTGGTATATGGAAAAAAAGTATCAAGATGGAAATTTATGTTATATGGATGAATGACATAATGTTGAATTATAAGTTATTATTTTATTAACTTGATGTCATGATTTAAAGTCTTACCCAAAAGGTTTGATATTATTGATGACTAGTTTTAAATCTATATATGTATTTGGTTTTATTATGAGAAATATAAAATTATATGTTTGGATTTATTACATTTAATTTGATGGATTAAAAGAATGTATTAGGATTTTCATAGCACATATTATATCTGCTAGTAGAGAAAACTCATTAGAAATATGGTGGTTTTTATATTTTAAATATATAAACTAAATATCATATTATTGACCCTAAATAAATAAGTGAGATGAATTACACTTGCTTAATTAGTGTCATTAATATGTAAATAATGTGTAATTTGATTGAGTAGTGTGTATGAAATTGAATGATCCAAAATATCAATAACTCTATGAAAACTTTGGTCAAAGTAGTGTTTATATTTAAACATTATCATTTCATCTTTTTGATTTAGTTTACATGTTTTGTATGATATCATGTTAGAATAGGTTTGTTTATGATATACATCATAAATTATTTATCTTACAACACAAGGGTTCTAGTTGTCACTCTAGATTCCCGCACTGTCATTATCTACTTATCTATGAAGGGAGGGCCATTCCTCAGTTTAGAGATTATACAGGGGATTGATGTTCCATGGTTGGTATAGAAAAACACTCAAATGATGTTCTTCCCCCCTCAGTAGTACTACACTAGAGACTAAACGTGAGATTACTTATGGATATTATGAGTTCATTTAGACTCACATGCTCTATGGATATTTATATCATTGTATATTATTATTAAGACATTTGTTATGTTCAAAATGTACTTTTTATTCATATGTACAATTAAAACAATTGGTTATAATATTCTATTAGTTGTGGCTAAATTTATAATAATAATTTTATGAAATAAATGCAATCTTCATTTCTATATTCAACATTGTACCTATTCTTGATATTGATATTAATATTGTAATCATTAGCTAAATAGATTAGTTATATAACTTTTTATGCTTAGATAAAACTAATGTATTTAGTTAAATATCACTCTATGCAGGTTTCATCATGATGGAAAATATTAGTTGAATTTATGTAATTATTTAAAAAAATTACCATATTCTAGTAAAAATTAGTGGGGTTATTACATTGTAGTATCAAAGGTGAGGCTTAAACTATAGGACTTTATGATTCCATTGATGCAAACATATTCTCCTATCAATTAGGAAGAAGAATAGTGCATGCTAGACCTAGAGGTGAGGGTAATTAAAACACCAAATCTTTATTGGATCCAAACTAGTTCACTATTGAACAAGATATGAAGTTGGATCAATTTCTCTTAACCATGCATGAAACTAGGGACCGAATAATGGCCCTATAATAATAGGTGCATGGGATTGTTAATGAAAATGTTTAGGAAGAACCTAAAGAGCATCTTGTTGAGGAGGAAAATACTTAAGAGTAGAGGCATGAAGAAGTGCCACAAGATGCGAGAGCTCAAGTAACTACAAAGTTAGCATGGGATATGGAAAAGGTGAATCCACCCAAGTTCAATGGAACTATTTTAGGGGATGGAGATAAAGCATGGATGATATATATGGAGGAGTATTTCAATATTTTAAATTATTAGGAAGTCACCAAAGTAGTTTGGGGAACATATCAGCTTATTAGAGAAGTAACAACTTGGTGGGAAAACAAGAAGCTTAGGATGAACCTCGACTCTACCACCACCACTTGGGAATAGTCTATGACATTGTTCAAGTAATGATGGCTTCTATAATGATATTTTGATCAGAAGATAATGGATTTTTAAAAATTTAAGTAAGGAGACTTTATTTGAACAAATACTGGGAATAATTCACTAAGCTCCTAATTATGTACCTCAATATTAGGCAAATGAAAGGTTTCAAATATAGAAGTTCATTATGGGATTAAAAACTAAAATTGGTTATGAGATGGATGTGCATAGACCATCTACCATGGATCAGGTCTTCAAGAAGGTATTCAAGTAGGGACAGAAGATAAAATATCTTGATTAGTCAGAGATAAGTTCAAGAATTTTTTTAGAAGTTCTAAAACAACTTTCAAAAAAAAGAATTGGAATATGAGTGGAGAATCTAAGAGCTAATTCAAGAGCTAGAATGCTTATTTCAATAATAGCTTAGGAAACTAGAAATATATAAATGGCTTCAATGGAGGTTACAAAGGAAACTAATAGTCTAATAGAAAAGGACCACCTGGAGGTTGATTCATTTATGGAGGTGACCATTATATTATAGAGTGTACTCAGGGTAATCAGATGGAAAGAATAAGGATTCTACTTTTCAATAGGGAACTTTTCAATAGTGGATTCAATAGTTATTGACAGTCATCAAGCTGAGTTCCAAGCTTATTTTATTAAACTATCAAGTATTTTGTTTGATCATATATTTTTTATTTTTATTGACACTAGGGATACAAAATGTTGTGTTTCCCCTAGAATTTTCAATAAGTTGTCTAGAAAAGATGGAATTATGGAAAATGCATGGTTAGAATAGTATGTGAATGATTCAAAGGTTAAGGTTAACAAGTGTCTAGTAAAAGCTGAGATTAGGTTACCTAAATTCATTACAGTAGTGGATTTATATGTTATACCATTAGGGTCATATGATGTGATCCTAGGAATTAATTGTCTTATGAAACATAAAGCAAAGGTTGATTACTATCTAAAGAAGGTAGAGTGTCTCAATTATTTTGGAAATTAGACACAACTTCAGGGTAAGAAAAGAGAGTTAAAACTTAGGCAAATTTATGAAATTCAACTCAAGAAGGCTAAAAAAAAGGATGCCAAGCATTTATTATTAAAATAAATGAGACGAAGGAATCTAAAGAACTATCCATAGATGATTATCCTTTTCCTAATAAATTTTAGGATGTGTTTCTAGAGGAATTTCCTAGACTACCACCCAGACATGGGTTTGATTTCTTGATTGACATCATACCTAGATCTAGACTACAATACAAGGCACCATATAGGATGAAAACCACCAAATTTTTTGAGTTAAAAGATCAATAACATGATTTATTATGGAAGGCTTGATTCCACCAAGTGTGTCACCATGGGGTGCATCAGTGGTGTTCATCAAGAATAAGGATGGTATTATTTGCTTATGTATTAATTATAGAATGTGGAATAAGGTGATGATCAAGAATAGATATCCATTACCTTGCATTGATTATATTTTTGATAATATACAAGGTTAAATAATGTTTTTTAATATTGATCTTAGATTAGGGTATCATTAGTTGAGAATCTGAGATGAGGATATTCCAAAAATAGTGTTTAGAACTTGATATGGGAACTACAAATTCATAGTGTTACTTTTTGGGTTAACAAATTCTCCAACAAAATTTTTGAATCTTATGAATAGCATGTTTAGAGATTATTTGGACTACTTTGTGTTTGTTTTTTTGGATGACATCATCATATATTCTAAGAATGAGGAAGAACATTTTCATTATCTAGAATTAGTTTTATAGCATTTGCAAAAGCACAAATTATATGGAAAGTTGTCTAAGTGTGCATTTTTATAGAATAAAGTGCAATATTTGGGATAAATTATCTTCATGGATGGAATTTCAATGGATTTTATAAAGATAAGAGCCATAATGGAATGACCAATGCCTAAAAATGTGCATGAGGTGAGGATTTTTATGGGTTTAGTGGGCTATTACAGGAAATTTGTTCCAAAATTTTTAAGGATAGCTAGCCCAATCACCTCTTTTCAATGGAAGAATAAGAGTTGTGTTTGGTTAGATAAGTACAAAAAAACCTTTCAAAAACTAAAATAGAGGCTTAATTCATCATCTATGCTAATATTTCCTAATCATAATGGTTAATTCTTAGTTATCATAGATGTTTTTAGGGATAGACTTGGAAGAGTTCTTATGCAGGATGGTTTAGTATTAGCATACGAGCCCATAAAACTAAATACTTATGAGATGAGTTATGTCCCTAATGATATAAAACTTGCTACAATAGTGCATTCCTTGCAAGTTTGGAGGCATTATTTATTGGGGAAACCATTTGAGCTCAAGATTGACAAATTAGGACTCAAATATATATATTCACTCAACCAAACCTGAATACACATTAGAGACATTGGTTAGAATTCTTATCTAATTATGATTTTGATATTAACTATATCAAAGATAAATAAAATATAGTTGTAGATGCCCTAAGTCATAGAAGGTATATAACAATGTTATATACTATAAAGAGTACTTTCTATGATTAGGTAATCAAATTATTTCCAAGAGATAAATTATATGATTAAGTTAAGAAAGCATTATCATAGAATGCTCAAAATCATATGTATAAAGGATTCAAGTTAGTGAGTGATGGTCTTTTCAGGTACAATGGTAGGATGTATGTGCATGATAGAGAGAATTTGAGGAGTATGGTGCTAAATGAATTGTACAATGCCCCATATTTAGGACATCCTAGAGTAACTAAGATCATGGCTAAGTTAAGACCTCTTTATTTCTAGAAAGGGATCAAAAAGGATGTAATGGATTTTATATCTCATTGTTTAGAATGGTAGCATGTGAAAGTTGAACATATGCATTTAGTAGGATTGATATATCTTCATGATATATTGGAATGGAAGGGCCATGTGATTAGTATGGACTTCATCCAAGGGTTTTTATTATCATATAATTAACATGATATAATCTTTGTTATAGTTGACAAACTAACCAAGGTAGCTCACTTCATACTAGGTAATTTGACAGATGATGCATCTATGCTTGTAAATAGATTCATGAAATAGGTGTACCAATTGTATGGATTTATATAAAATATCATTTCCAATTGATATCCAATAATGAATTCTAGATTTTGTTTAACTTTGAATTCAAATTTGGGTATGCAGTTGAATTTTTGTACTACATATCACCCAAAAATAGATGGTCAAACAGAGAGAGTTAATCAAGTTTTATAAGATCTCTTTTGAATATATTACATGGATTAGAAATATAAGTGGGAGAATTACCTTCCATTGGCTGAGATGTTTACAAAAACTTATACTAGTTAGTGTTGAAAATGGCTCCGTTTGAGGCATTACATGGAAGGAGGTATAAGACACCACTCAATTAGGACATGTTCGAAGACATGGTAGTATTTGGACCTAAAATGCTTATGGAAATGGAAGACCAAGTTAAGACAATCAGACAGAGGTTGGTCAAGGTCGATGATAGACATAAAATTTATGTTGATCTAAAGTGAAAAATAAGGCAATTTTTTTTTGGTGATAAAGTATTTTTGCATGTTAAGCCTAAAAAAATCTTGATTAAGTTTGGAAAATCAATGAAACTTTCACCTAGATATGTGGGACCCTTCTAGGTTATGGTAGTGATCAATACTATAGAGTATAGGATTGTATTGCCACTAGCTCTAGCAATTTTACATAATGTTTTCCATGTGTCCTATCTTAAAAATATGTTGTTGATCCTTCTGATGTGTTGGATTGGAATACTTTATAGGTTCTAAATTCTGGGTGGTCATAGTAGAACCAGTCATAATAATTGACAATTACAAACATAGTTTGTGAAATAGAGAAGTGTCAAAGTGCAAGTTCCAATGGGATAAATATTCTAAAATAGTTTCACTTGGGAGGATTATGATGAGTTTTTCAGGCTATTTCCACATTTTTTTACTTAATATGTTGCTAGATATTATTTATTTTCTACTAAATAATGTTTAATTTCAAAACTATTATTATAATAAGTGTCATCAGAACAATGACCAACTTTAGGGGGGAAAGATGTCACATATTTATTCCTCTCTAGACCTAATATCCTATTTGATTAGTGGATTATATGGTTACTGACTAGTTATTAATTAGCTAATTATTATTTTAGTTAAGTTGGATTTCATATGTTGGTTTATGGAAAATTATATTTAGTTTATTTACATGATTGTTAACTTGTTGAGTTAGTTGTACTTGTGTGTTGTGTACATGATGATCATGTTTATTTAAGTTCATTTCAATAGTATAATATGGATTTTATATTGTTACAAGATAACTACATTTATTTGTTATGAGGTTGATGCATGATATATCTATCCCTTAGACTTTGATGGAGGGAGGACATCATTGAGGAGGAGGGTGTAGATGGAAGCATTTGGGGATGATAGAATGAGAACTAAGAACCTAAAAACAACAAATAGTATATTTTGCTTTTGATTAGTGTTTGATTTACAAGGATTCTAGTATGATTTCTATTATAATCATGATTTCCATTATGTTATCTACATTATAAATGATTGATTCTTAATATTTATTTGTTTTTGTGTTGCTAATGTGAGTTTTAGACTCTTTTGTGAATTTCCTTATGTAACTTACTACATGTGATTATGATTCTATAGCATGTGTTTTGGGAATCATGGTATATTTTGATACTATCTTTACAATGCATATACTATTTTTTAACATCGAGGTTAAGCGGTTTTAGAGTTATATAATACATTGTTATAAAATAGAAGACTTGTTGCTTTATGGTTAGATAAATATCGGTTTGAACATGTAATAAAATTAAGGGTTAAAGTGGATTTAACACAATCTTTATTTAAATTAGTGTTGTTAATAATTAAATGTGAAAAGAGTATTTGGAAGTCAGTGTTAACAATCAGAAGGTTTAAATTATTATTATTGTTTATAATGCTTTAAAAAGGATTATTATATTGTTAATTAGTGGAAAGTTTTTGAATTAGGGTTAATATGTGATTTGACTTGGTTATATGAGAATCATGTAAACAAAAAAATTTAGTTCAAGTTACTTGGGCCTTTTCATTGAGATTACTTCTAGTTTGGAAGAGGATTTATGGAGTTTTGTTAACATGTAGGAGAATAAAATGGAAAGAAGGGAGGCCTGGGGGGACACATCCGATAAAATGAGGAAAAGGGTTTGAGCTGGTTTGAGAGGCAAAAATGAAATTTGGAAAATTTGGTTTAACATTCTGAGTTTGTTTTGTTATTTAAAATAATAGATAGATAATATGGATTAACTCATCATAAACCTAGTAAAAATTTATAGGGTTTTTGTATTATTTGCATCTTTGTGAAATGGTATAAAAATACCAAGGCATATGCCTGGTACTATAGATTGATATATCATCCATAGAAATAGATATATGAATTAATAAACTCTATTATAAATATTAAAAAACCTAGTTTCATTGCCAAATATAGACTACTAAGTTATAAGGTGAAAATTCTATGTTTTGGTTGGAGACAGATTAGAACCCTAGGTAAATTTGAAAGAGTATAATTATTTGTTAATATTAATTTTGAATGTTATTCTTAGTATATATAATTATGTATTGAATCATCTAGTTCAATATGTAATATGGGATGAGGGCACTACTAGGTTGTAGAGTTTAACTCAGTTCATTTGAAATATTTGCAAGTCATCCTCTTATTTATACCTAGGTGTTAGGATTGCTCTAATGTTTTATATAGCGTCAATATGTAAATGGATAATACCATATTAGGAAATGGATATGTATGGGATATATATGGGATGAAAGTTTTAAAAGAATTATAAATTTTAAGACCTTGTTTGAATAAATAATTCCTTAGATAATACTACTACTAGAATATTTATATTTTGGGTAGAGTATAATAGGACGGGTTCAATTTAATTTTATGACTTTGATATTAATATTCTTCCTACTATATATATATATATATATATATATATATATATATATATATATATATATATATATATATATATAATCATGTATAAATAGGTCAAGGATGAGATTAGTGATAACCTTTTAACACACACACACACACACACACACACACACATATAGTGGATAGATTTATGGTTATTTTTATTGCATATAAATTGTGTTAAAATGAGTTTTAGCCCTAAATAAACTCTAAATGGGAATAACCTAAATATATCGTCATAACTATTCATATAAATTCTAAGACTGGGATAAGTTAGATAAGTTTTGTAAAACTCCTATTAACTTATAAGAATGGACTTATATTATTCCTGAAGCCTAAGGTATTTTGATATAATGATTTTTAGATGGATAAGTATTCATAATGGATTTAATATTGAGTCATTCATTTTGGTATGAAAGAATAAATTTGATAAAACCTTCAGGAAACATATACTATTATGTATATTGAAATAATCAATTCAATTTGGATGGAGCTGTTAAAAACTATAGGGGTATAAATATAAATTATTCACCTTATATTCAACCATACTTATCTATATCTGGTTGAGTTTGTACATATGATTGTGTGATTTTACCGTACAAGTTATGGATTGTTAGATATTATGTATTAGAACATAATCAAAATACCATACTTAAATTTATGCATATAATTTGAAGGAATTTGCTAAATGATAATCCTAATTAAATATCTATACATGATACTTTTAGATAATGGACATAAATCTTGTCTATTTAGAGTATAACGTATACTTACTAGTTGTTGTTTTGTTTCACTATAAGATTTAGTTTGAGTAGTTGAGTGTGTAAATATATATATGGCATAAAATTTTGATTTTTTGACTTAGTAAAAATCTATATATATATGTATACCATATACAGATAGATATATTATGGTTAAATTCTTATAAACATTAAATGTTATAACAAACAAATTTGAGTGCATTCGTTATTCAATGTAAATGAAAATGAGTAAGATTATTGGTTTGAAGGAACTTATATTAATGTGGTATTAAAAAATAATATAGATCATATTAATTTTTGTTAATATTTGAAATAAATAGTAGTTGTGGTTTTTGTATATCAAAATAAAGTATCAAGCTAGAAATTTATGTTGTATGGATGAATGACATAATGTTGAATTACAATTTAATATTTTAATAACTTGATGTCATGAAGGTCTGATATTATTAATGACTATTTTGAAATCTATGTATGTATATGGTTTTATTATGAAAAATATAAAATTAGATGTTTGAATTTATTACATTTCATTTGATGGATTAAATGACTGTATTCAGATTTCCTTCATTAGCACATATTATATCTGTTAGTAGGGAAAACTCATTAGAAAAATTGGGGTTTTCATATTTTAAACATATAAATTGAATCTCATATTAATGACCCTAAATGAGTAAGTGAGATGGATTTCACTTGCTTAATTAGTGTCACTAATACATAGATAAGGTGTAATTCGATTGAGTGGTGTATATGAAATTGATTGATCCAAGAAATCAATAACTATATGAAAAATTTAACCAAAGTAGTTTTATAGTTAAACATTATCATTTAATCATTAAATGAACATTGAAATCAAATAAGAAGTGGGGTGAACAACTAAAGTTTACTTTGTGGGCTGATAGGATCATGAACAAGAGAGATATAGGAAAAATCTCTTTTGAGATTATTTATAGAGCTCAAGAAGTTTTGCCTATAAATTTGTAGTTCCCAACTTATCAGCCCATGAAACAACTAGAAGATGATGAGTAAATCAACCACTATAAAAGTAGGATGTACTATATTATTGAGCTTGATGATATTCAAAGATAAGCTCATGAAAGAAACCTCAGGTTTAAAGATAAACTAAAGAAGATATTTGATAGGAAGGTCAATCCATGAACCTTCCAATTAGGTGATCTAGTTCTACTTTGGGATAGTAGGCATGGAGAGAAAGGAAAGCATGTAAAATTTGATGCCTTGTGGATGGGTCCCTATTCCATTGAATTCCAAATTGGGGAGAATGATTTATATTTGAGAAATTTGGATGGTGAAATACTATAGCTGGTTGTTAATGGTAAACATCTAAAAAACTTCCTTGATCAAGTCCTTAACATGTGTACCATATTATATAGTGTATAGTTTTGTCTTTCTATCATTCTATTTCTTTTATGCCCCTCTACTTTGGGCCTTATTTGTATAGTTTACTTTTATGTTTCTATCATGTGTTCATTTTTAGATCCTCCTGATCTATTTATATTAAGTTTGCCATGTTTTATTGATCTTTTATGGATGTTTGCTAAAAAATGTTAAGTATTGACTCTATGACCAAATGGATTGGCACCTAGTCTTACATTTTTGGTTTATTTACACACCCGTAGGGGTATGCATCCTCGAGTGAGAGCCAGTGTTAGTGCCCAAAATTAAACTAAAGAAATTAGGCCCTTGTTAAGTATAAAATCCTAAGTCCTCATCCCAATTCCTATTTTCAAAGTGTTCCTTCAAAGTTCAAGTTTATTAATTAATCAGATAAGTGTTAATATGGTCTTTACTTATTGTGTTTTAAGCCTTGGGGTCTTCAGGTTTTCTATCGACACATTTCCCTAATGAAAATACATCTTCAAGATTTTTGTTTGTGTAAAAAGTCTGAAGACTTATTTCCATCAGGCAAATATTTTGCAAGAAAAAAAATGGACAAAGTCTATGTGTTTTGAGTAAAACATATTACCCTATTTATTTTTGTCATTTTACACTTACAAAATCTCTGAAGGGTCATTTATTTTTGGAAATTTTCCCTTGAAAAATATCCAAAGGATAATTTTGCCTTTGTAAAATCCCTAAAGGATCATTTATTTTAGGCATTTTCCCTTACAAAATTTCCCAAGGGCACTTTTAGAATATCTAAAGTACACTTTCAATAAGTCTAAAGAGCAATTTCAAAAGATCTAAAGTGTCATTCCAAAAGTCTGAAGGGCACTTTCCCTTTTAGTTAACATGTTTTGTATGATATCATATTAGAACAAATTTATTTATGATATACATCATGTATTAGTTATCTTATAATACATGGGTTCTATTTTTAACTCTATATTCTCACACCATCATTATCTACCCATCTATGAAGGGAGGGTCATTCCTTAATTGGGAGATTGTGTGGGGGATCACTAGTCTATGGTTATTGTGGAAAGTCCATTGGATGATGCTCTCCATCATTAGATTGTGGATGATATGGAGTTGATTTCTTATGTTTAATCTTGTATTATTAGACTAAGCAGCAATTAAACTAACAATGAATTAGAGTCCTTGATTAGTGACTATTTCTCATAGCACACCATATCTTGTGAATATTTATTCATAGAGGAACACTGCCACCTTTTCATCCCTAGCATGTGTAAGAGCCTTTACTTCCACTCATTTAGTGACATAGTCAACACATATAAAGATATACTCTTTATTTTTAGATTTTATATCAAAAGGTTCTATGAAGTTTAGGTCCCTTTTTTCAAATGGTTCAAGCACCATTTGAGGTTGGAAAGGAATCTCATCTGAACATGTAGGTCTCCCCATATGTTGACATCTATCACAATGAGTAGTATATGTTATTGCATCATTATGGAGTGAGGGCCAATAATATCCTATATACATGATTTTTACTACTGTACATTTGGCTACAAATTTCCCTCCATAGGGTTCATCATGCTAGGCTTTGAGGATATCTATAACTTATCTTCTCTGAGACATCTTCTAATGATGGAGTTAGGCCTAGTATAAAAAATAAATCTAGATAGTCATGAATACCTACCACTTTTCTGAATCAAAGATATTTTTTATTTAGGGAGGAATTATTGTAGAAGTAACCCTATTACAAGGTAGTTAAAAATATTATCATACCAAGGTGTGGTAAGGGTGAGGGAGAACAAGTGTTCATCTAGAAATTAGTCATCCACTATGGTATCTTATTGAGGGGATTAGAGTCATGATAAGAAGTTAGCCATGACATTATCTTTATCAATCTTATCTAAAATAGTTAAATCAAGTTCTTGTAATAAGAGCAACCATCTTATCACTCTACCTAGAATAGTTGGTTTTTTCATAAGGTACCTAATGGCTACATGATTTGTATGAACAAAGACTTGATAACCTATTGTGTAGTGATGAAACTTGTTGATAGCGTAGAATACTACCAAGAATTATTTTTTAGTGACCATTTAATTTAATTCTACTACTTGTAGGTTCTTGCTTACAAAATATATAACATAATTGAGTGCTTCTTATTTTTGGCCTAGCATAGTTACTAGGTCAGTATCTAAAACATCTGTGTGAATATGGAAGGGAAGCTTCCAATCAGGACCATGAAGAATAGGGGTGGTGGTCAATAATTTCTTCAATTATTTGAAGGCTATATCACAAGCAGGAGTCCATATAAATTCAACATCTTTAGTCAGGTGAGTGAAAAATGGTATTTCTACTTTGTTGAAATTATTGATAAATCTTCTATAGTAACCAACATGTCCTAAAAAACTCCTAAAATCTTTTTGTTTCTAAGAAACAGGCAAGCTTTTTATGATGTTGATTTTTACATGGTCAATATTAATTCCTTCAACAAATACATGGTAGCCCAAGATAATTCCCTTGATCATAAGCATGTACCATTTCTTGTGACTTAAAGACAAATGGTGCTTCTGAAAACATTACAACACTTTTTCTAGGTCCTTTAGGCACTCATCAAATGTTTCTCCATAAACAATGAATTCATCTATATAGATTTATACACATTCATTGGCCATATCTATAAAGATGCTTAATACATCCCTCTGAAATATTGTAGGAACATTACACAACCCAATAAGTAATACAAAATAAGCATAATTACTCTAGGGATAAGTGAAGGTGGTCTTTTCTGGGTCTTCAGGAGCAATTCCAATATGGTTGTAACCACTAAAGCCATCCAGAAAGGTAAAATATTTATTTTCTATTAATGTGTCCAACATTTGATCAATGAAGGGTAGATAAAAGTGATCTTTTCTAGTTGTTGTATTAAGTTCCCTATAATCTATGTATACCTACCATTATCCATTTTTATTTGGTACAATTACCAATGGTGAAACCTATTCACTATCTGAGATGGGATATATAAATCTAGCAATTAGGAGTTTTTACAATTCTACTTTGACTATTTCTTGAAGAGATAGATTTATCCTACATTATGGTTGTCTAATTGGTTAGAACTTTTATTTGATATAGATATGATGTGTGTGTTTCTGGGCTGATTCCTTGCATATCCTCATAATCCTAAGAAAAAATGCATTGGTTTGTATGCAACATGCTGATTAGGCATTTTTCCTCATTTGACTCCAACTTGTTATTAATAAGCAATTTTTTTCTTGGAGATATTTTCTATATAGATGCATCATAATTATCCTCTTCCTAGAGGTTTAAAAATGGGTACTCAACACATTATAGGTGGTTGAGATTTGCATAATGAGTTTGGTAATTATTTTGGAGAAAATTGGAGAGAATTTTATCTTCCTCTTGATTAGACAAGGTACATGCATAGCTTATGGTGGATACAGGAATCAAGGGAGGTTGGTCTACCTCATCTTCTTTAGCCCATAATGTATGCTCTGGTACCAACGCTAGTTGTGCTAGAGAATAGAGGACCAACTTCTTAGTGTGGTTTCCATTGGATATAAACATGTTGATTTAAAATTAATGAAGGCCTCAATTATGGTAAGCCAAGGTCATCCTATGATATGAGGGTATCCACCCAAATTAGACTTTAGTTGTAGCACAATGAAATCTATAGGATACTCCCAAGAATCTATACTAATGACAAGATCTTTAATGACTCCTTCTGGTTTGATTGTAGACATGTCAACCATTTACAACATTATAGATATGGGATGAATATTATTCAAATGTAGTTTGTTCATGGTTCTAGTTATGATTACATTATTTTAGCCCCCAAATCTATCAATGTATTTGACAACTGCTAGTCATGAATTTAGACTGTTACTACTAGGCATTCTAGATCTAAATATTTTAGTGTAGGGTGTTCCCCATCATAAGGTCTACTAGCTAGCCAATCATATGCACTATATTGGGATCCTTTTTCTTCCTCTCAGGTTTATGTAGAAATAAGTCTCTAACAGCTTTGGAATAGATGGGCACATCCTTGATGGCCTGAAAGAGAAATTTTAACATAGAGATTCTTGAGCTATCCTATGAAATCAAATTTAGACTCAATTACATGGAGATGAAGGCTAAGCCATTTTATAAATGGTGGAGGTGTTTCATCAACAAGTTTATTTGTTGGTTCAGAGAGTTCTCATGGTGGTGAAAGTGGGTTAACATGATCTTCTATAGTTTCCTAATCTGACTCCATTATTATCAATGGGGTGGGGGGTGGTAGAAATTTTCCTAAACATAGGTGAACTTCATTGATGTTCACCATATATGCTGATTAATAGATAGGTTTAGTATTAATTATTGGTAAACTAGATTATTTATAGGGTTCTGTATATGTTGGGTACAGAAATGATTAGGCTTGGGTGTTGTTGGGTGAATATTTTGTCACCAGCTAACTGATGGGAAAAATAGGTCTCTTTAACCACAACATAGGGAGATTGGTCGGCCAAATGTGCAGGTTTACCACATCAAAGGGGGACAAATATCTCCTCTCATCAAGGGGAGGTTCCCTATAAATATAAGGGATATATACTATATATATATATAAGCAGAAAATAACACTCAGGGGTAGGACAATACCATCCATCTCTCTTTTTTAGAGATGTTCATAGCCAAAGGAGAAATCTTGGTGAAATGATAGGAGGCACTTCTCTTCTTTCAGAAGTGGCCTACAGCTGACAACAAGAATACTTTTAGGTAGGTAATAAGTAACTGATAATAAGGGCATTAACCAATAGAATAAGGTGTAACACAAAGTCTCCACCTCAACTGCCCAAGAGTGAGATACGAAGGACAATGAGGGCACAAAGTCATCCCAAGGTCCTTTACACAGAATTAGAAAATAGACAAACACACTAAAGGCAATTATGGCAGCATAAAGTCTCCCACAGTTGGCTTCAAGGCACCTTCTTCATTATTTCCACTAGTTCTAATTATTTTCTTAAAATGGACAAGAACACATTCAAGAAATAGACATAAGAATGATCCCCTAAATGACACAAGCTATAACAGCACAAAGTCTAAAAGTAACCTACTTTCTCATTGAAATAAAGAAATATGATCAACAATTTGAGCTCAAAGTCTTAGTAATTGCCTTTCAATTTTGGCAGAGTTTTGTTTCTATATCAAACAGATCTCCCCTTTTTACACAAAATAAGAGATTACAATATATAGTAGCCAAGAAAGGCTTGGCACTCTATTTCATGGAATGGCCCATGCTGCATTCAATGCCTTGAATGCATTTTTAGTTTAGTCAAAGAGCCCATGCTGGAACAAGATGGTTGTTTTAACTATGGCATGTTGATTTATCTCAAATGTATTCTCCTTAGCATGGGTTGTCTGGTCCTTTTCCTAATGTCTACATAGTTGTCCACTTCGCCTTTACTCCAAGGGAGAAAAATAGGCTATGCTTTTAATGCTTGCAAGCTCAAATATCTACTTGGTGGATTGTTCCACCTACTAAAATAACTCTTATGTAAATATTTTTGGTATTTTACTCTTTCTTGTTGTAGTTTGAGCTCTTAGGCAATCTTATCCCTTTTTGTTGGCTCTTTTGGCTCCTATTTTAGCTAGTCCCTGAGTTTGTTTTCAAGTTCTGTGCCACATTTGAAAATCAACAAATACTTCATTAGCTTGATTTTGATGTCCACAAGGACGTCAAAGGTTCACTATTTCAATGGTTTGCATGGCCTCCTTGGTTCCTTGGTTGCTTTGGTTCATTCACTTGAACCTTCTCCTTGAACTAGTCTCTAGAATCTTCCACTTCTTTCTTTTGCTTGGAGCTTTCTTTGAACCATTGAACCTGTTGAACCTATGAACCATTTTGGTTTAAGGTTAAATGATTCAACTTCTCCCTTAGAAGCCTTTGTTTTCTCTAAGCCTCTCGAGCTTTGAAAGACTCCATAGAAATATGTCTATAGAGTTCATAGAAATAAGCTCGTAGAATCAAACCTATGGAGTCCATAAAAATGAGCTTGCAGAGTCCGTAGAAATGAGTATGTAGAAATTATCCTATAGAGTCCATAGAATTGAGCCTACAAAGTCTATAGAAATGAGTCCATAGAAATCATCTTGTGGAGTCTGTAGAATTGAGTCTATATAGTATGTAAAAATGAGCTTGTAGAGTCCATAAAATGAGTCTAGAAATCATCCTATGGAGTCCGTAAAATTGAGCATGCAGAGTCTATAGAAATTAGTCACAGGCCTTAATGTTTTTGGAACTTTTTGAAGGGAAGGTGTCCCTTTGGGCCTTGAAAAGGTCCATTTTTTGGTCGCTAAGAGCCCCCCACAAGGGTACCTACCCTTCAGGGTCCTTCAGGTGGTCTTTAGGCTCTAATTCCTTCAGACAAAATGTCTGAAGGAATTCCTTCAGACATTTTATCTGAAGAAAATCTTCCCTTGCCTTAGTCTCTTTCTATCAGGATTTTTCTTTCAGGTGAATTCCTTTAGACAAAAGTTTGAAGGAATTCCTTTAGATTTTTTATCTGAAAGAACTCGCCTTGTCTTTTGTCTCAAACAAATCTAAAGGAATTCTAGCTTTTTTGCCTTGTTCATTTTTTTAACAGAATCTTACCCTTTCAGCCTTTTGAAATGGTCCATTTTGCTCATCACCTACCCTCCACAAGGGCACTCACCTTTGGTTCACTACCCTCTGCAAGGGCACTTGCCTTTGGTTCAATACCCTCCATAAGGTCACTTGCCTTTAGTTCACTACCTTCAACAAGGGCACTTGCCTTTTGGGATTTGGGGCACTCCTTTGAACCTCCCAATTGAACTGACTGATTGAACCAACTTTGGTTCAATGGTTCAATATTGTGTTCCACTCATTCAATTGACCATTTGAACCAACCGCGTTGAACCAACTGCTCATTAAACCTTTGAACCATTGAACCCATTGAACCTTTGAACCATTTTGGTTCAAGGTTCAATAGTTCAAGCCTTCTTCTAGTGTTTTAAAGCCATTGAACTTGGTGAAGTTGTTAAACTTTAAACTTTTGACGCAGTGCTTAACTCATTAAGCTTGCCAATGCCATTGAACCTTTGAACCCATTGAACCTTTGAACCTATTGAACCATTTTGGTTCAAGGTTCAATAGTTCAATGGTTCATTCCTTTGTTTGAAGCTTGATGATGGACCTTTTGGTTGAACCTCGACGTTAAACCAAGCTTGAAAATGCCTAAGTGTTGGGAACTTGTTCCTTAGAGAGAGCTCACCTGTTGAAGCCATTAAACCTGCCAATCCCTTAATTGAAAAAGCTTGAATAATGAAGAATTTGAATGCTCAGAACAATTTTTTGAGAAGGGAAGAGAGGATTTTGGCATGTAGGACCAAAATAGCTCAAATGTTGTCCTAAAAAATGAGTGACAGATTTTTGGGAACAACAACGAGCTCCAGTTGGGGAACTTCCTTCAGTTGAAATTTTGAAATATCTGAGGGGAATAGAAACTAGAATCTATATTTCCTTAAAGTGTACCATTAGGCTATGGATTCATACTACCCAAAAAGAAAGGTGCCAAAAATTAAAATGAAAAGAACAAAATAGAACTAAAGACTATACAAATATACATATGTATAGGTGAACTTATCTGATACTTCAAGAATTAAAGTGCTTCAGATGCTGCCCATTGTGAGGTAGAGAAAAGGGCATGCCATCTTGATACTTCAATAGGAAACTATTTTCACCATTGAGCTGATGGATAGTAAAAGGGCCCCTCCAAAGGGAGTCAAATTTCCCATGCATTCCCTTTGGTTCTCTTCTCTTGTCCCACAACAGGACTTGATCTCTAATCTAGAAATCATGGTTTTTTGTTTTCTGGTCAAAGAGCTTCTTCACCAAACCTTGATGTGTAGCAATTCAGTCCACCACCATAGTTCACTACTCATCTAGCTCAGTCAAGCACATGATTCTCTTATCGATGGAGCTTTCATATGTCTAATCTTTGACTGCCTTAGCCAATTTCAATGCTGGCAATTCCAAGGTGATTGGTATCTCAACATTGATACCATAAAGAAGTTTGAAATGTGACATACCAATTGCCCTCTGGGGTGTAATTCTGTCTACCCATAAAGCATCAACCAATGCTTTATGCCATGTTTGTTGGTTGTCATCTACAAGCTTCTTAATGATAGTCACCAGGTTCTTGTTACTTGATTCAGTTTGGCCATTCCCTTGTGGAAAATAATTAGAAGAGTGGGAGAGGGTATTTTCATAGTAAAAATAGAATTGAGTAATCTCCTAGGAAGAGAAACAAGCTACGTTGTCTATGATAATCTTGGTTGGGACCCCAAACCTAGAAATGATGTTCTCCTTGAGGAAATAACACACTACTTCTGAAGTAGCATTCTTGGTTGGAATAGCTTCCACCCACTTGGTGAATTAATCTATGGCTGTGAGGACATAATCATGTCCAACACTTGAAGATGGGTTTACAGCACCAATGAAATTGATTCCCCATTGATGAAATGGCTCTTCTATCACCACTGGCTTAAGAGGCAGAGTAGTTAATTTGGGTCTTCCAATGAACTGTTGGCATAGTTCACATCTTCGTACCCATTTATATGCATCTTGAAATAGAGTAGGCTAGTAATACCTAGCTCACAGAATCTTATGGGCAGTTATAAGAGCAAAAAAATGTCCTCCATAAGCCAGATTGTGGAAGGACTTCAAAAGTTGATTCTACTATTCTTTATCTATGCAGTGAAGGAAAACTCCATCAAGGTTCCTCTTATACAGGTTGTTGTCCCAGAGGACAAAATTGGTAGCTTTTAACTTGAAATTCCTCCTTTCTTTACAAGACAAGTGAGCAAGACACTCACCATAAGTAAGGAAATGAGCAATACTTGAATACCACTCATTCGTGGTGGAGACAAAGAGAACTATTGGCGTGTCTTCCACTTTTATTTCTTCATACCCTGCTTCTTCAAGTCTACTGTCAACAATCAATTGACAAAGGCCCCTTCCTCACACTAGTTTCATTGGTTTGATGACTAGATCAAACTCCTAAATTTTAGCAATCTAATTGCCCCTTTTTGTTCTAAACTCCTACTAAGTTAATATGGATTTGACTGTGGTGTCAGGAACCAGGGCAGTAGTGTGTGAATTCAGGATGTAAAAGCGGAAATGCTTCACTGCCTTTACCACTACATAAGCATGCTTCTCCATATTGGAATACTTTAGTTCATGAGCTTTGAGAGGATAGATCATGAATGATATTGGAGATTCCACACATTCTTTGTTTTATTGAACCAGAATTACTGAAAGTGTGTGCTCAGAAGCATAACTATATACTGTGAAATCCTTGGTATAATCTAGACAAACCAGAATTGGGGTGTGGGCAATAGCAGTCTTGATATCTTGAAATGTCAATTTGATTTCTTCAGTCTAGCTGAAGGTGGCCTTTCCCTTCATCATGTTCATAATGTGGCGAGTCTTCTCAGTGAACTCAGGGATGAACCTTCATAAAAAATTCACCTTTCCAAAGAAAGAGTGAACTATAGTCTTACTTGTGGGTAGGGTAAGCTCATGGATGGATTTAACTCTATCTGAGTCAATCTTTATGCCTTCTTAGGATATAATGTGTTTGAGAAGTTTCCCTTTCATTACTCTAAAAATAGACTTCTTGGGATTAAGAGAAATGCCATTCTAGTGACAATGTTCCAGCACTTGTTGCAAATGATGCACATGGTCAGGGTGATGCTTGGAAAAGATGGTCAAGTCATCAACGTATACCATAATGAACTTACCTATTTCATATTTTAACGTAAAGTCCATTTCTCTCTAAAAAGTGGTGCCATCATTTATCAAGCCAAATGGCATTCTTTGATATGCAAAGGTGCCCCAAGGTGTGGTGAAGGTAGTCTTGTGTTGGTCTGCTTCACCGATTTCTACTTGATTATATCCTAAGAAGCTGTTTAGCATTGATAACATCTCTAAACCAGTCACTATTTGAATAACTTGGTCCATGATGGGCAAAGGATAGTTATCCTTTAAGGATGATTGATTCAAATTCTTGAAGTCCATGCAGAGGTGAATTTTGCCATTCTTCTTTCTCACTGGTACTATGTTTGCAATCCATGTAGAATGATGGATTGGGAAAATTATCCTAGCATTCAACATTTTCTATATTTCAAATAGAATAGTACTTGATATCTTTGGATTGTACTACCTAGATTTCTACTTGTAAGGCACCGAATCATCTTTAAAATGAATTTCATGGTGAATTTCATTAGGCCTGAGTGACTTCAAATCATCATAGGAGTATGTTAGGACATCTATGTACTAGCAGAGCAGAGTAGTGAACTTGAACTTCTCTTCTGGAGTGCAGCACTTCCCAATGTTCACCATATTGGGATTTTCCTTGGTACCCAAACTTATTTGATCAAACTCCCGAGAAGAGCTTGAATCTATTTGTTGTTATTTGATGAACCTATCATGTTTGTCAAACAACTTCTCAAGGGAAACCAGGCCTTTTGGGATTTTATTTCCTTTAAGTTACAAGAATTCTTCACCTACATCTAAACTTGATTCAGGGGCTGGTTCACTACCTTCAAAGTGAAGATGTTCGAAGCTTCCTTTCTATTCTAGGAAAGCAATTATTTGGTTGTCACCATTGAACACTTGCCAATAATTGGCATTGTTAGGCACACTTAGTCAAAAGACCAGTTCAATAGTGTACCTATCTCCCTTAAAATCAAGGTGAGGAACTAAAAGAGTTGTTGAAATAGCCAAAACATCAACTCGGTCATTGAATTCCCTGGGAACTATAGAGATACTAAAAGCCTCAAAGCTTTCAATTTGATCCCAAACTAGATTATGGTAGTGGCATAATCTCTCATTTTTGGTTTGGTACAGGTTCCTTACCTAACAAACCACCAGTTCAACATCTCCTTTGGCATGAATGAGTTTGATGCCTTTGTCTCGAGCAACCTTCAATCCAAGCAATAGAGATTCATACTCAACTGTGTTGTTGGTGTTGTTAAACTTCAACTTGTATGAAGAAGGAAAAATATCTCCTTGAGGAGATATCAACACAATCCTAGCTCCTGAACTGGTAGAGGAGTAGTTGCCATCGAATTTTAGAATCCATACCTCATCAGACACTGATTTTTCCTTAGATTCTTCTTCATTTGGAGGGGGAGATTCTTCTACACTTACAATGTGCTCCACCAATCCTTCTATTATTCCATCTGAACCAATTTTTAGGTTAACACATTTAGGAATTTCATCAGACACCTCATGGACTTCCTCCATGGATAAAAATTAATTACCCATGCCTAAAGACTCAAACATAATTTGAGCTTCAGTCACTGATGTTTGAGTGACCATGTATTTTTATTCCTTCTCAGGGATCAATCTCTGCATAACACTTTTGATTGGGATTCTCACCTTGGATAAGTCCATGCTTAATTCACCACCAAGATTCTTGCAAAAATTTCTCCCAAGAAGAATGTCATATGAGGCTGGGACGTCAGCCACTAGGACAATCATCTTGGTTCTCTTATCTGAGAATGCTACAAATGTAAATTGGGCATCCTTGATTTGTCCAAATAGTGGCACTTGTTTTTTCTCCATGGAGAAACATCTCCCAAATGTCTTGGTTAGTGTGAGACCAAGGGATTCAGCTACTTTGGCAGGCATGACATTGTCTAACACACCTGAGTCTATGATGTAATTGTTTAGTTGATGTCTATTTATCAGTAGGGAGACATAGAATAGTTCAGTCCTTCTGGGAGCGGTAGGAGTAATGACAAGGTTATGCTAGGTGGATGTGGGAGTCACTTTGGAACAATTAGTCTTATAAATATGGTTCTATTCTTCATAGATTCCACTAACTTATCCAACTACTCAGGGTTGGATTGTAAAAATTTAAATTCAGACATTTGGATCTTAGTTTTCTTGACATGGTCTACTATGTCTAATTTTTGAAATAAATTATGAACAGGGGAAGGGAGTTCATCCTTCTAATTTTTAGGAGGGGGAGGACTTATCTATGAAATTAAAGTTGAAGGTGAAGGCATGTTTGGAGTACTTACTTTTCTAGCAATCACTGGGTCCTTTGCTTGAAAAGGTAGAGTGTTTCCTCATTTGGCAATTGAAATTGCAGGCTGAGGTCACTCCATTTTTTATTTATTAGCTTGCTAGGCTAACTAGTTCTTGGATTAGGTGAATATAGCATATGATCCCTCAACTGCTTTACTTTCACTTTTGGGTTCATCTTGTTAATTCAAAAAACCAATATTGGAGTTGCTATCTAATTCTTCTTCTCCCTCTATGAAGAGATTAACATCATCTTCTGGGTTTAACTCAGGTTGGAAGGAGAAATCTGATTCTACTTCAAGATATCCAACTATTGAATTGGTTGGAGGTACTTCAATGGTAAGGTTCCCCCATGGGGAAAGAAAGATGATTTTTTTGCCCTTTATTCTTGATAGCATTGCCTTGGTATGACTGATTGGGGAATGTCCTCCTTAGTACATCTTTGTACAAAGTAGCAGATGATGTCCCTTGCACCATTTGATTTCTAAGAGCAAGCAACTCATTTTATAGCTTTTACACCATTGGATCAGTGATGACTGTAGGTGAGTATTCAGAAGATGAAGAGGATTTACCTCTATTAGGATCTCTCCTTATCTTTCCTACCAAGAGAAGGTCATATTCCACCTTAATGGCCAAATCCTGAGCAGTGGAAAAGTTTATGTGGCCAGCCTTTCTTAGTAGAAAACTCACTTCAGGCAACTGTGAGTTGATGAAGAAGCATTTGAGATTTTTAGGTGTTGGCTGAGCAATTATAGGAATCTAGTTCCTTAGCTTGTCAAACTTAGCAATGAATTCCCTCATAGGTTCATGAGGTTATTTCTTTATCTGTGTAAGTTAAGCCAGCATGGCATATGCATCTTCTATAGGCTTGAACCTCACTTTGAATTTGGCTTTGAGAGTGTCCCAATCAGTCACTGCCTGAGCCTGCAGATGGTAGAACTAGTCTGCAACAACAACTTGCAATGTTTCCACAAATAGTCTGATTACTATGTCCTCATACTCCACGCCTATCACACCATAGGCTATGATGAAGGCTACAATGTGTTCATCAGGATGAACTCTCCCATCACCAAAGAATTTGAGGAAATTCCTCTTTGAACTGCATGGTAGCTCATGTAGAGGTGGAGTTAAATTGAGTGGGCCAAAACAGTTACCCCAAGGGCCTTGAACCACCATGATTTGATTATGGAAAAGGGGGATAACAAATCTAGGTGGAGTATGTATAGGCAAAACTTTGCTAACAATAGAAAAAGAAGCTTTGCCTTGTGTTGGTGACCTGGTATGGGTAGGAGGAACACTCCTATATCATTGAACTTGAAGTTAGGGAGGGAAAAAATTGAAATTACCCTATTAAACCAACTCAAAAATAGGGTCAACAACACCTTGGGCTCTCTAACTTCTAGTATAGCATGGAGTTTCTAGATTGTAGAATAAAAATGGGAAAGAATTGGCCCTACTTTAGCTTGAAGCTTGAGGCTTCAAACTGCATGTTCTTCCCTAGTGGAGTCACCAAAAAACTATTGGATGAATATTTTGTCACTAGCTAAATGATGGGAAAAATAAGTCTCTTCAACCATAGCATATGGAGATTGGTCAGCCAAATGTGCAGGTTTACCACATCAAAGGGGGAAAAATCTCTCTTCTCATCAAGGGGAGGTTCCCTATAAATAGAAGGGGCTATATACTATATATATAAGTAGAAAATAAAACTCAGGGGTAGGACAATACCATCCATCTCTCTTTTTGCAGAGGTGATGTTCACAGCCAAAGGAAAAATCTTGGTGAAATGATAGGAGGCACTTATCCTCTTTCAGAAGTGGCCTACAGCTAATAGTAAGAATAGGTAGGTAACAAGTAACAAATAACAAGGGCGTTAACCAAAAAAATGAGGTGTATCACAAAATCTCCACCTCAACTACCCAAGAGTGAGATACAAAGGATGATGAGGGCACAAAGTCATCTCAAGGTCCTTTACACAGAAATAGAAAATAGACAAACACACTAAAGGCAATTGTGGTAACACAAAGTCTCTCATAGTTGGCTTTAGGGCACCTTCCTAATTACTTCCACTAGTTCTGCTTATTTCCTTAAAATGGACAAGAACACATTCATGAAATAGACATAAGAATGATCCCCTAAATGACACAAGCTATAATATCACAAAGTCTGAAAGTAACCTACTTTATCATTCAAACAAAGAAATATGATCAACAATTTGAGCTCAAAGTCTCAGTAATCACCTTTTAATTTTGGTAGAGTTTTACTTCTATATCAGAGAGATCTCCCCTTTTTGCACAAAATAAGAGATTACAATATATAGTATCCAAGAAAGGCTTGGCACTCTATTTCATGGAATGGCCCATGCTACATTCAATGCCTTGAATGCATTTTTAGTTTAGTCAAAGAGCCCATGCTGGAACAGGGTGGCCACCTTAGCTGTGGCATGTTGATTTATCTCAAATGTCTTCTCCTTAGCATGGGTTGTCTGGTCCTTTTCCTGATGTTTTCGTAGTTGTCCACTTCACCTTTACTCTAAGGGAGAAAAATAAGCCATGCTTTTAATGCTTTCAAGCTCAAATATCTACTTGGTGGACTATTCCACCTACTAGAATAACTCCTACATAGATATTTCTAGTCTTTCCCTCTTTTATGTTGTAGTTTGAGCTCTTAGGCTATCTTTTCCCTTTCTATTGGCTCTTTCAGCTCCTATTTCAGCTAGTCACTGAGTTTTTTTTCAAGTTCCATGCCACATTTGAAAATCAATGGATATTTCATTAGCTTGATTTTGATGTCCACGAGGATGTCAAAGGTTCATTGTTTCAATGGTTCAGGTGGCCTCCTTGGTTCCTTGGTTTCTTTAGTTCATTCACTTGAACATTCTCCTTGAATTGGTCTCTAGAATCTTCTACTTCTTTCTTTTGCTTAGAGCTTTCTTTGAACCATTGAACCTGTTGAATCTGTGAACCATTTTGGTTCAAGGTTCAACGATTCATCTTCTTCCTTAGAAGCCTTTGTTTTTTCTAAGTCTCTTGAGCTTTGAAAGAGTCCATAGAAATATGTCTGTAGAGTTCATAGAAATAAGCCCATAGAATCAAACCTATGGAGTCCATATAAATGAGCCTACAGAGTCCGTAGAAATGAGTTCGTAGAAATCATCCTATGGAGTCCATAGAATTGAGCCTATAGATTCCATAGAAATGAGTCCATAGAAATCATCCTATGGAGTCCATAGAATTGAGCCTGTAGAGTCTATAGAAACAAGCCTGTAGAGTCCATAGAAATGAGTTCATAGAAATCATCCTATAGAGTCTGTAGAATTGAGCCTATAGATTTTGTAGAAATCAGTTGCAGGCCTTAATGTCTTTGGAACTTCTTGAAGGGAAGGTATCCTTTCAGGCCTTGAAAAGGTCCATTTATTGGTTGCTAAAAGCCCCCCGCAAGGGTACCTACCCTTCAGGGTCATTCAGGTGGTCTTCAGGCTCCAATTCCTTTAGACAAAATGTTTGAAGGAATTCCTTTGGACATTTTTTCTGAAGGAAATCTTCCCTTGCCTTAGTTGCTTTCTATCGAGATTTTTCTTTCAGGTGAATTCCTTCAGAAAAAAGTCTGAAGGAATTCCTTCAGACTTTTTGTCTGAAAGAATTCACCTTGTCTTTTGTCTTGAACAAATCCAAAGGAATTCCAACTTTTCTACCTTGTTCATTTTTCCAAAGAAAAGCTTACCCTTTCAGCCTTTTGCAATGGTCCATTTTGCTCATCACCTACCCTCTGCAAGGGCACTTGCCTTTGGTTCATTGCCCTCCACAAGGGCTCTTACCTTTGGTTCACTACCTTCCACAAGGGCACTTTCCTTTCAAGATTTGGGGCACTCCTTTGAACCACCTGACTGAACTGACCAATTGAACCAACTTTAGTTCAAGGGTTCAATGGTTCAATCTTGTGTTCCGCTCATTCAATTGACCATTTAAACCAACCGTGTTGAACCAACTATTCATTGAACCTTTGAACCATTGAACCCATTTAACCTTTGAACCATTTTGGTTCAAGGTTCAATGGTTCAACAGTTCAAGCCTTCTTCTTTTCGTTAAGTGTTTTGAAGTTGTTGAACTTGCTAAAGCGGTTGAACTTTGAACTTTTGACAAAGCGCTTAACTCATTAATCTTGTTGATGCCGTTAAACCTTTGAACCTATTGAACCATTTTGGTTCAAGGTTTAATAGTTCAATGGTTCATTCCTTTGTTTGAAGCTTGTCGATGGACCTTTTGGTTGAACCTCAGCGTTGAACCAAGCTTGAAAATGCCTAAGTTTTGGGAACTTGTTCCTTAGAGAGAACTCTCCTGTTGAAGCCATTGAACCTATTGAACTTACCAGTACCTTAACTAAAAAATCTTGAATAATGGAGAATTTGAATGCTCAAAACAATTTTTTGAGAAGGGAAGAGAGGATTTTGGCTTGCAGGACCAAAGTAGTTCAAATGTTGTCCTAAAAAATGAGTGACAAATTTTTGGGAACAATAGGTGAAACTTATGTATTCGGTATAAGAGAAAGATGTTGTTATTATTGATATGGAAGGAATCCTCCTTGATGGTTTTCCCAAGATTGATTAGGTCTCTAGGGCCATTGTCACTGGTTTGTGAAGGGTGGGCCTTGGGGTGGTTGCCAAGCTTGTATCCAAAGTGGGCATACATTTTATGGAGGCTACCAGGAGGTGATGGGGTAGCTTGTCTGAGGTGGCTTCTAGCTATAATTAGGAGGTGGGACATTCATCCATGGACTATTCCAATTGGGAGTAGTATTTGTAAGTTGTGAATTAAAGGAGGTGGAATTTGAAAAATGTGGATTTTATCCCATACCTTAATAATATGATCATTGAATCTATGGATTTCTTTATGCAACATAGAAAATATTATCCCTATCTCCTCCTATATCATGTAGCTCTATTATTTTTGGTTCTTCCATAGTGATGTTAGCTACTTTAGCCTAAACCTCATGACACATACAATCTATTTTCTTCTTCTTACAATTTGAATAATAGATGGTCAAAGCTTAATCAAGGCTACTTGTTTTTTCCTTGATTGTAGTCTATCTATTTGGGTGGCCAAGTGACAAATGATATCCTATTTCATATCTTATAATAGGTTACTAACTTTAAATTTTGATAAGTCACTTGTAGCTGCTAGTGGAAGCTTATTGCCCTTGAATTTGTTTATGGTAGACCTAGAATAATTCTTGTTCAAGTCCTTGATGTTTATGAATGGAAGATGGGAGATATCTCCCCCATTCATTAGGTCCAAGGCTTCTAGATAATCTTCTCTAACTATTTTTAGGAAGATGAGTTTTGGAGGCTCTTCTCGTAGTACACTTTGCTTGAATTTCTATACACTAAACATGAACCATTCAACATAGTCTTCCAAAGATTCATCCCCTTCTTGAGTTATCCTAAAGATGTTATTTCTTCTATAATTCCTTCCTCATCCATATTCCTGATACTTATCCAAAAAAATTCTTTTTCATGTCGCCCCAAATGTGGACTAAATTAATACCTAGTCCCATGAACTAGTGAAGTGCTGAGTCTTTGAAGGTGGTAGAAAAAATTTTCAATTTCTGTGTATCATGCCTATAATCATAGATTTTATAGAGGATATAAAATTCAAACTAAAAATATATCCAGCTATTTTAATAAAGTACCTCTGAAATTGGTCAAGATTGAGGGCATAATATTTTTCATTTGTATTACGCTTGTTGCATCTAGAATAGGAAATTCAAAAGTAACTATGTTTGGAGTCTTGTTTTCATCCACAAATTCTCCTCCTCCATTCATGATGACTTTTCTTGTGATATTAATACCAAAGGTACTCAGGATCATGTCTTTAAATTTTGTATTAGTTATTTCATTAGTATGATAGTAAACATTTATCTATTGATCTATAGTCTTTTTACTAGATGAGAAATGTGAAGATTCTCCTAAGATTTATTTTACTTGTTTAAGAAAGCCTTGTTGGAATTCTATTATGATGTTACTTTATGGAGAGTTTGGTTCATGAAGTTTTTCTCCCTTGTTTATTCTCACCAACTTATCTAATGCCTCCTCTGCTTTTATTTCCTTTTTCATATCCAATAGTTCTTATTTTTCAAGCTACTTCTTTTGATTTGTAGTGTTTCTTTCTTCAAGATTCCTTTGGCTTATGATATATTTTTCAATTGGATTCTTAATTTCTATAGGTACTTGTGGTTCTTTCTTGATAGAAACTTGTGGCTTATTTGGCAAGAATATCCCTTAAGAATCTCTCTCTCTACATAAATGTTGTGCCACTCCTTCAGTTGTCATGTCCCTTCTTGCAAAGGGTTATTATTTTTCATGTGTTATAGGTGGTTGTTCAGAATAAGTAAAAAATAAAATAAAATGTAGAGAAATAAAGGAGTGTGGAAATCACAATGATTGGAATTAAAATTTTACTTCTAGAAAGTAGTAAATTTATCTACTGAAAGTGGGAAAATTGCTCTATAAAGTAGGAATTAAAATATTAATATTACCCTAGAAAGCAAGAAAATTAAAGGCACACTTTGTATAAAGTAAATCACTCTTGCAAGAAAGTAAATTTTAAAAATAATAAACTAAGTAAATTACAAGATTGTAAAGAGGCATTCAAGGTTGTGTACCCTCAACATCCATAAACTTAGACATCTAGCATAAGACACTGTAGTACCCTTTCTCAACTTACCTGACTAGGTAGGATAATGCATCAAAAATGTTGTGCACCATGAACATCTAGGAACATATACATCTGGCATAAGATACTGTAGTGTCCTCACTTGACTTGATCGACTAAGTAGGATAGAGCATTAATAAATAAATAAATAAAAATAATAATTAATTCTAGAAGGAAATAATTGACACCTTCCTCGATAATGGTACCAAAATGTTATATAGACTTATTACCTGATTAATTGTCAAATTCTTGAGTTTTATTAACATTAATTGTTAACCCAAGGTGTGTATGCTTTTCAAGGATGTCAGCACTATATATGCATTATTGATTCATATATTAACTTGCTTTACTAGTTTTAGTACAAGGAACTTATGTTGAATTTACTAGATAGTTATACTATGAAACTATTATAATAGAAATGCATAATTACTGCATACTTATGAATCATACATGCATCACACTTTATATAATCAAATGAATAATGAAATCAACTTACAAAACACTTAAACTAAAGAGATTCAAGATCTTCACTACAACTCCTTCTGAAGGGCCCCTTCCTCATTCAAAACTAAGTTCTAATCCTTCTCTGAGAGACTTGCAAAATCTTCTTACAAAATCAACCTTCTCATTACTCAAATCCATAGTAATTAAAGATTGCTAAAAAATATTACAATATTAAGAATGTAATGACTTCTAAAATTCTACTACTCTATTATTATCTATGCAAATATTAATCTAATCTAGGTTCTACCATTAAATATAGAAGGTAGTTTATTATCTTTTAACCAAAAACACTAAACTAGAGAAAGTAAAAATAATTAGGAACTACCCTAGTCAACCTTCAGGTGGTTAGTAACTGAAGTTACTTGTTTTGGGCCTGACTAGGTTAAGGATAATGTATATTGTTTTTTTTTACTTCTTTTTGTTTTCTTTCCATGATCCTTGTCTTTCTCATCTTTGACAACACATGCAAGATTCTTTGCATGTGGGGAGTCTGTGCAACAACTATGGAAGATATTCTTCAATCATTGACTTAGTCCCTAAGATAGCTAGATGTGTCCTTAAATTCTTATCATAAAAATAGTTATGTTCTACATAGTGGATATGAGCTACCTGTAAAATAAACCTTATAGTTTCTGTAGGCAATCTACAATTTTACAGGTTACCTATAGGTAGAAACTAGTAGTGGCTATAGGCAACTTGCAAGTGAAAATCAATAGTGGTTATGGGTAGTCTACAAGTGCTAAGAGAAACCTATAGGTGGAAGCTAATTATTATTTTGGGTAACTTATAGGTGCTACAAGTAACTTGTAGGTGGAATCCAATAGTTGATACAAGCAGCTTGTAGGTGGAAGCCAATAATTGCTATGGGAAACCTATAAGTGTTGTGCCCAAATAAGATTCCTACAACCTTATGTTACCTTTCAAATGTTTGTTAAATAAAGTTATACAAGTATAATATAATCACATCATTAATCTATATATATATATATATATATATATTAATATATGACTCATACAAATGAATGAATTTATGATTTTATGCATATACATATATATATATATATATATATATATATATATATATATATATATATATATATATATATATATATATATATGCACGCATAAAATCATAAATTCATTCATTTGTATGAGTCATGGATGGTTATGGGGATTTACGTATAAAATATATGGATGAAGATATAAAATAAAGAAATTGGTGGCCTCATCAAATGATACTACATATATCAATGCATTGAGGTACCAAAATACTTAGTATAAAATAATAAGGTTTATGAAATCTACTAATAAAATAAGATCTTTGAATTTTTTTTTGAGTTGTTGGCCATCATTGTTCATTAAATAAAGTTTATGCACTTATCTTGAGATTTCATAAAGGTTAGGATTCAAGTTTAGTGAGAAGAGTGAGGAGGGTTTCACAACTATGAGATATGTTGAGACAAATTTTTATGCACAAATCATTCACTCTTTCTTGAGAAGCAAATGTCTCCATTATGCTGGAGGTTAGCTACAAAAATATATCCTAAACCTACTGAAGGTTATTCCACTTAACTTGATTAAAATAGTGCCCAACCTTAACCACTATAAATATTTTTTGAGTGCCAAGGTGGGTGTCTATGTCTATCACTTTAATGGTCTTGTATTTTTTAATGGACCAAAAGTGATCAAGATTTAAAATATAAGGATGTTGAGTTAGTGTTAACTCAAGGAGTGGAGTAAAGTAAGGTTTGAAAGTATCCACATTAAATATGGGATATATGAAAAAGTATAGATGCATATCAAGATTGGATGCATTTTCCCCAAATATATAAATAATGGTGTAGGGACCATAATGTAGGTAATTGAACTTATAGTGTGGACTTTTAAAGCATTCAATATAAAGTTGCTACCAGACTTTATCTTGAATTTGGAATCCATGAGGTATGTAATGTACATCATGACACTCCTTGTAATTATGATTTTATTGAGAGAGAGAGAATATAATGAACCTATTAATTATAAAATTTTATGTGTAACACAAAATTATCTAATTTGTTCTAATTATATTTCTAATGTGCATGAATCAATGTGGGCTAGTGCATTGTATGATAAGTTAAGAGGATCTACAAGTTGAAACTATAGACATGTTTTGTATTGAATATGCTTTGTATAACTATGATGACTTATGTTGTAGGCATATTGGATATATATAAAAATTAATCTAAAGTGTGATTATGTGCATGGTTTTATGTGAATATCATATGAAAATGTGTACATTTTACAACTTCTATTTGTTCATATGACTTCAGATGAAAATATATTGACTGATTGAACTGCATACCCATAAAATCCCATAATTATTTAATGACTTAAAAAATGATTATAGATTTTTGAAGTCTAAAGTGAACCCACACATGGATAACAAAAATCTCGTGTAATTTTTTTTGCATCAATGTCCTTCTTGTAGGAAACCATGATAGCCATTTTCAAAAAATTGTACACCACAAAAAATATTGCATCATGCCATTGCTTTGTCAAAGTCAATCTATTCATGAAATATATGTTAATTTATTCCCATGGAATAGATGGAACCAATAGTGGTAAGTCTATTCCTAAATTTGTATTTATTGTATTTGATATGAAACAAGGAATGTAGGAGTTGATGCGGTCCTCCATGCCTATGTGCATGTGAAACCAAAATAAATGTTATTATAATGTGGTTGAAGTGTTTTTAATTTTAAAATTCCTTGATTTTTTGGCATAATACACTTAAAATTTGAGTCTTTGGTGAGGTGCATAATCATGTATAAAAATATGACCAATATTGTTGGTAAACATGTCATGTATGTAAACCTCCTAAATATTTTTACAAACTACAATTGTTGAGTATGTGTATACAAATGAAATTTATGATGATTATAGTGATGCAAAATATAAAAAGTTGTGTCCTCATGTATCTAATACTATGATTAATACATGGATGGGTGGTTAGATAAAGAAATATTTTGAATTAATTTTCTTTCAATTTTTGTGTTTGATAATAAGATATAAATATTACAAGTAAGTCATATATTTCATGTGGTGTGAATTATCCATCTTGATATATGTATGTAGGATTTGAAGTGGGTTATAGTTATAATGAATGACCGTATTCTTACCCAGAATCTAGTGTCATTACTACTTACATAGTAGTATATAATTATTTATCATAGGTGGAGTATCACTAAACTATGTCATTGAACATATCTTAGTGGTATGGGACATGATTGCCATGCATCATGAGTATTGTTCTGAGTACATATTTATATATATCGGTGTAAAGTTCAAAGGATTTTGAAATTTTGGGCATTTCAAGAATAAGAACTGCATAGAGGAATTATTTTAGAGTATTAAAATCATGTTATTTTGGAGGTGTGAAATTGAAAGTAGAATTTTCATGCATGATTTTGAAGATATGCCATGTGATGTGTGTTATCATCAAAATTTTCATCCTTGAGGAGGTTGTTCAAGACTCCTCACTTAAGTGATAACATGGAAACAATCTTATGTTGTGGGTGACCTAAAGAATGGATTGCACCTCTATATATGGCTATCTCCCTTGATGCATCACTTAAGAACTACAAAATAAACCTACTAACTTGAAAGAGAAAAGGGATAAAGAGGACTAAAAGAAAACTAACTAATTGGGTAATGAACCAAACTTGTTGACCACTACCACACATCTATAAATGCACAATGAGCAAGAAGCTGACCTATTCATACAATACTCTTAATCTATTCCTCTTACATTAGTATTTCAATATGAAGGTGATAGATGATGATTAGGAAATAAGGGATAGTTTTCATGAGGTATTAAGGACACTAATGAAATATTACCTCACTTAACTTTCACAAGACCACTTAGGCACTTCATATGACTTGCAAGAGTGATTTCAAATTACATATAGGTGAGAGAATGAGACATGTTAAGGAGAAATATATTAACACTAGATAATATAAATCATTCTTACATAAATACTAATATAAAGTCATAAGATAAGGTAAAACCAACTTTTTTATTGATTCAAAGGCAAACAAAAGGAGTAGGGATTCACCATACTCAATTGGATGATCCATATGATGTCTTTCAAAGCTGTACTTATAGATAAAATGAGAGAAGAGAGAGAGAAGGGGCATAAAAGAGAATCATGAAAAGTGTCATCCACTTTGAATTAGTTATTATGTCAAGTGTAAGAGGCCAAAATACTATCATAACATCCTCTTTAACATTTTCTACTTGGGTTTGATGATGATATTCAATGTGGCATAGGATTTCTTGGATAGAGAGTCATAATTTTACTTCTTGAAGGGTAGTTATAAGTAAGAAGTTGACATATGCCCTGAACCTCTTACATCATTGAATTATTCATGTTTCATCATGCCTTTAAAATCCTTTGCTACGTAGCTCCTATTCTCCCTTAGATTAAAATCTTATATATGATTTTGACACCTAGCTTGTGTTTAGGAATCTTCCAATAAATATCATATAGGTGTTTCAAACTATGTTAAGGGGTTTTAAAACCCTTTAACTTCCACACACCTCTCTTTCAAAGGTATGTAATGACATACCAAGGAAACATATTAAATTCTACTTGTGCCTCTTTGACTAAACCTACTCATGATTAGAGGAGGCTTCAAAGAGTGTCAACAAGTGTTATTTTATGTTCTATAAAACTTCAAGCTTCTCATGATCTTTAATAAGCCTGTAATTTATCCTTTATTATACAAACAAGAATGTAATATTGATTTAGGCCCAATTATTTCCTAGATAGTTGATCCATCATCTTGGAGACCCTTGAAATGACTGATGGAAAACCTTTAGACCTCTGTATAAGCTCAATAATATTCTACAAATGGTTAGGAAGACTTGTAGACGTAAAATTTTTGTAAATTGGCTCTAAAAGGTAATTTATTAGGTTTTTATCCATACATAATTAGCTTAAACATGACAAAAAATGACCCACTAAAGTGACCATCTGACCTATTGAGGTCATTCTAATCATTTTAAAGCCAAAATCATGCATTTTAAGCCATTTAGAAGACAAATATAGTCATTAAGTAATTTGCAGTGTTTTAGAAGGGTTTTAGGCACATGGAGTATTAAAGATGGTACATAAAGAGTAGGGCCCTAATCCATAAACCAATTCCACTAAATTTGAGTGTAAAAATTTCTTCAACTATCCCTAGGATATTTTTATCCCATGCATCTTAACCGTAAAATTTTGAGCTTCCAAATGTAGCTTCTTAGATGGACAGGCCTGTGTATGAAGACTGAGGAAAGGTTTTTAGGCCTAAAGGCCTTAAAAATGCATTTTGTAAATGGAAATGACTTAAACATATCTATCAAACCTATTATAAGTTTTTTTAGCACCTATCTAAGTATCTTAACCTTCCATATATGGTAAAATATGCTTTATCCCTACATGAGGATTTGAGAATGGTTTTGCACTTTCAACCCTAAAGTTATCTTGTGGAGATGGTGATTTTTATTTATTTTTAAGGTGTAAAATTGATGTGAAGATACTCTCCATGTTCATCTTGACCCACAACACCTCCTAACATCATGTTCAAACTTCAAAATTTCACCTTTCCTCACATTTCGCACAAGCAGGCATGCAAATGTTCATATATGATTTTTGCTCAATGTCTCATCTCAACACATTATGAACCCTCCTCATTTCCATGATAATAATCACATATCCTCATAAAATTATTACATAACTAACTAAATTCCAATTTTATGTTTAATACAAAACTTACACCTTCATTTCATATTTGTGCCAAAATTGCTTATTGGTTGTAGCTACATATTAGGCCTTTTTGACTATTAGACACTAAGGCTCAAGATGTTATTTATTCGATTTTAACTTATTTATGGTATTAATAATTATATAAAACTTATTCAATTTCATATAACCTCTGTCCACTCTTCAATCTTCACTTCTCATCACAAGTATGTCTTCCTTAAATCTACCCTTTAACAATCATGTAGGTGCATATTAGGCTTAGAGTTATCTTTTGCTCATGAGTTTTCATATTTCACCATATTTGGATAATATATACATCATGAAAAATATATTATCCTATTTATGAATTTTTACATGTCCCTCACCAATTCATTCATAACAAATAATGCACTTTTCTCCATTTAATCCATAGAAAGCATGTAGGTCTTTTTTAGGCCCAATACTCCACTAGATCTTGAAAGTGTCTTACTTAGAAAGTTTAATCTTCAAAAAATAGGACCAAAAACCTTTTAAAATTCATTTTAATACTCCTTCTTCTTTGCATGACTTTCATATCATATGTGAAATGCAAGATTTGACTATTACTTTCAAGGTTTGATCTTTTGGTCAAGAATGTGGACCTACAGGTCTGTAGACCTATGGGTCTACATTCCATTTCATTTAAACAATTTATGACATGATTTTAGGTTTTAAAAACATTGTGAATAAATCATTCACCTCTCAAACCTATTAGTGAGGTCAAAACCTTCTTCAAGACATCCAAAATTCCTTCAAGCACCTATCTTTGCATGTACAACTTGTTTAACCCTCTTGATTATGTTTTTGTGTTCCACTTCTCTTTAAGGATATTTTGATCCATTTCAATAATGTGGAAATGTCTCATAAATAATTTTTAACCCCTCAATGTATATTGATAACTTGATGTTAGTTTAAAGGCACATTGAGACACTTGTTCAATTGAATCAAGATTTGAGATAGTATGGAATGCATAAAAAAGTGTAAAACTTCAAAATATAGACATATACATAGAGGAATTATTGAGAAATTATGTAAATATGAATCTTTATACTCTTTTAATATTTTTTAATATGCAAACATGATGGAATATATTGTTCATGGTCTTTATATGTCCAAACCTTAACATTTAAACTTGTAACCTTCACCTTTTAACTCATTTAATGACTGGATATGGTTTGAAGAACTTATGAATAGGAGTGAGTGATTTATATAAGTTTCTTAGAGGTTATCTAAGTGAAACCAACATTGAAACTAAATAAAGCTGACTAAAGTTCCTTGAAACATGCTTATAACTCCCTCAAACTAGAGATTTTACCTCATCTAAACTTACACGTGCCAACCAAATGTTAGAGAATGATGGGAGAGGGTAAATTGGGTCATTTATGACCTTATAAAATCATCTCCATGCATTAATTAAGCTTTAGAATTCTCAAATTTGAGAAAATTGAACCTGGTGGGGTTTAAAGCTTCTTTTCTACCCCTTAACTTCTTAACAATTGTTAATAGATTTAAGAGGATTAACTAGACAACTAATGCCAAAAAGTGGAATGGAATTAAGATCCCTTCCATTGATGCATGTAAATGTATCATAGGTTTCTGATAGAGTTGAAAAAACTTCTCAATTCAAGATTCAAATAATCTTTTTCATGAGTTACTAGTTATGATCTTCCTGAGATCTGTGGTAGAGTAGTGGTTGAGCTATTTGACTATTTCACAAAATGATTATACAAGTGTTTGTTGGGATAAACTAAGGTCCTAATTGTTTTCAAAATATGAAGGTCATTTTATCTAAATCTAATGAATCATGATCACAATCTAAAATCTAAAACTCTAATCTAGCATGAATATTAATAATGAGAAAGTAAACTATAGTGATTTATCAAAAAATAAGAAAATAGGCAAGGTAAGGTAGAAAGAAGGATGTTTCTATTTCTTAATTCAAAAATCTTGAAAAATCTATAATTTAATCAAAGATATGCATCTTCAAAAAAACATATGACATGAAATTACTAAATAGTACAAATCCTATCATATACCAATTAGATATCTAAGGATATTTGAAAAAAATGAAAATTAGATATTAGATTCACTTTAAACATTTACTTAAACAAGAAAATTGAATTTTCACATCTTCCAAAAAAGTAATGACATTGAAATGTATATAATAACATTAAATAAACCTAGCATAAAGCTCAAATTAACAAATCTGCATTGATACATGCACATATAAAATTCATAAAACTAGTTCAAATCTAAACCTCAGAATAGAGATTTGAGGAAGCATCCATGATGAAAAACAAATAAATAAAATGAGACAACATTCATAGAATTTTCTTGATTATATTATTTGCTCCAAAATTTACAAAAATAGTTTTTCTCTCTAAACGTCCTCTCTTTTTCAAATGAGAATACCCCTTTTTATAGGTTGGAAGAGCAACCTATTGTTAGTCATTATTAAATGGAAATTAGACAAATGTCCTCTTACAAATATTATCATACCAATGACACTTTTTAAATGTGACTAACCTATAAGCCATGTGTGTTACACATTATACATGCTTTTACAAAATAGTATATTATTTTAAATGATTTACATGGTCTTTGATATAAAAGAATATTCTAAGTCAAATTTATTGACTTTGAGATGCCCCTATGGTGTCCTTGATTCTACTCTTGACCTATTGGATGAACTTGGTAGCTCTTTTTTGGAATCTTTCATCAGTTATTAGGCCTATTTGATTGGGGATGGTTGGATATTTAATCAAACCTTCTAGTATTTATATCATTCTACCCTCTTCATCTAATGTCAAGTATAATTCAACCACTTAATTTTAAGTAGGTCCACAAGTTTCAATTTTTATGATTATGATTAAATTATCCACTTGTGAATGACAATTCAACACTTCTAACTATCTAGTTAGACTCATTGAATAGCTTTGATTATTAGGCTCGCTCTTCTAGTTAAAAATAGTGAATACATGAATAATTCTAGGGATTTTTCATATGTTGTAGGTATTTTGGAATTTAATTGAGCTTTAATAATGGCATGCAAACTTTAAAGTATTTGTTTTAGTAACCCAAATCATATTTTGACCTTATATCTATACATTCACATGCTTGGGTCTGTAGATGCTAGAATTTAGCACCCTTTACCTATTCTTCCATCTTTTAGGCTATCACTTTAAAAAATAAATGTAGATACTAGAAATTTACACCATATCTTGAAACCCTAAAATAAGCTGAGTCTGAAATCCTAAAATCCTAAAATAGGCTAAGTTTGAAATGTGGTAGAAATCTCCAAAAATATTATTTTACAACTTAACGCCTAGAGGTCCAAAACCACTCTCAAACACCCTAAAATTATACACATAAAATATTAATTAAATTATAATTTGACATTTAATTATGGATATTTAGTATATAAGAAAATAAATGTCCATAATTAAATGTCAACTTCTACTTGAATGTTTATTTTATGTATATACCCCATATTTACCCATGGTAATTAACCCTATTAATTAATATTTACCATCCCTGACCATCCAAAATCTTTTAAATAACCAAAAATCCTAAAAATAAGTTAAAAAAACCCATCCAACCTCCCAACAACCCTTCCAATAACTTACCCTCATCAAAAACCTATGCAAACAACTTGGTATTATATTCACTTACTTTAGCACATGGCTCAAATACCCAAGCCAACTTTTGACCAAATTATTCTAATCAAAATATATATTCCATGATCAATAATGATCCTCTATGACTAACATCAACTCTCTCAGATCGATGTCGATCCATATATACACAGTGAGCCTCCATGGTTTAGGACTACAATTTTGGACCCTAAAATGCTGACAAAATTTCTCTAGGAGACTCATAGGCAATTGTTAGACCCCTTATTGGTGAATTGCTACCAAAATATACAAAAAATAATGCATGATATCAACCTCATGTGAATATTGTTTAAAGGGTAAGTTTTGTACTTCAATCCATTCACATTTTGAATCTACAGTTTGTTGTGTCTATCTACCATTCTTATGCATTTGGTTTTAATTATTTTATCAATAATAAAGGTCATTATTATAGTCTATTTTTAAAGTTTATATCTTTACATAGAATTGATGTTGATCCATCTAAATTGACATTGATCCTACAGGATCAACATCGATCCTTGCAGATTTTTTTCTATCACAGACCTGAATCTTTCTAAATGTTGCCTTCTATCTTAAAACCCCATCCAATTTAACATTCTATTTTGTTAATTCACATCATATTAATAAACTAGCATAAATTAGCAAAATTCTTATCTATTTTATCCCATATCAAATTATCTATTACATCTATCTTTATTATCTGTCTATATTTATTTATCCTTTTTATCTTGTTTATCTTTTCTATTTATCTTAAATACAATAAATGATTTGAAATTATCTAATATTTGTCAAATTATCTTGCACATCATTTATATCTTGTAATATTTATCTTTTTATCTTTATTATCCTACTTAATTTAAAATACTGGGTTGACATCCATCTGAGAAAGCATGTCACTTTTTAGGACTGGCCTGTAATTAGGCAACCCACTCATCTTCCTACTAATCTATTTTTATCCAAGCATTTACTTGTGATTTGTAGGTCATTCCTCCCCAACCAAAGAGGATTTCCCACAAATATTTATCTATGGTGCACAACTAACTATCGATATCTATAGGTAATATTAAAAACATTACTTTTACTTTGTTTTTAGTATCTAATTAGATCCACATTGAAAAAGCAAAAAAAAATACTAAAAAAGCGTCAACAAAATCTTTTAATTTGACTAGTCTGCCTATGTGGCATCTTCTTTCCATGTTGTTTATTTAAAAATATCATTGTTGTCACTTAGGACATGTGTCTTTATCTCACCTCAAACATGTTTCTTCATCTCATGCCCCCTGTAGCTCAATTAAATTCACTCTATCGATCTCCTTGAGAGTCTCTTGGGCTTGAATTTTAATGTTAGTTGTTGATATTTGATCTGAGATTTCAATATTGTGAAATTTAGTAGCCCCACATGCCTTTTATGCACCTTTTTGTTAGTCTCCATTAAGTTAATTCTCTTACAACATGTGGTGGCTTTACGTACAATCTGGGATTATTGATTTTTTGACCTGATTTGTACTATAGATCTCCATCTGCATGGTTAAACATGTACCATCAATCTTTGATCCACATGATCAAATGCATGCCATTGATTCACTAAATAGATGATTAAATATGATTCATTGATCTATTACAAATTCATCATGATTGTGATAATTGGCAAACCCATATTCAATATCAGGATCCTTTGACCTATTGACTTCATGTTTGTCATTAGATCTCATCTATAGGAATGATTACATGTCATAGATATACCTTGAATTATTGACCCCAGTCTTCAATGTAAATAATTGACTAGAATTTATATGTAAAAATATGTACCATCAATCTTGATCTAGGGGACTTTGACTTATTGACTTCAAGTGATCACCCATATGTCATTTATCTTTAATCCAATTGAGTGAGGTTTTGACACTTGGTAGGCCTACATTCAATTCACACCTATAAATAATAAACCCAAAGAATAAGTGCCTGGGACATATAATAACTTAGCATAAATCTTAGATTAAGGTTTTAATGAATTAATAAACTTGATCAAAACCTAGATTAATATTAAACTAAGACTAAGATCAAATAAAAAGTGACTCGTTGAAAATATTAATCCATTTTAATAAGAACTTAGGCTAAATTAATTTAGACTAAGGTTTTGAATATTTTTTAAAATCGAATTCAATTAATCAATGAAGGACTAAATGTTAACATAATGACTTGAATGAGACCATATTAGTTAATAAACTAAGGATCAAATTAATATTCAATCATAAACCCATGAACATTTGTTCCTTATATTGAAGATCCACTGATACTGCAAGATAAAACACAAGGGCCAAATGTTAGCAACATTAGATAAGATCAAATAAAGCTTATGTGTTAGCATGTCAATGTAAGCTAAAGTAAAACTTGATACTCAATAATGCACTCTGATCAAGTTGAATTTCTAATCTATACATAATTTTCAAAATTTTAACAAGGGTTATCATTTTTTGAAATGGGGGATGTTGACCTCAACCAATGGCAACTTTTGGGGGAAGCATTACAGAATGTTAGAATTCAAATAATTTTGGTTCAAAATAATAACCAGACTAATCATTCCACATGATAAATTACCATTATTAAGATTAATTAATAATTGAAAAAAGTCTTACAAATGTATATTTAAGGTCAAATATCAAAACTCTATCATGTTATGTGTGTGCTTTGATTCATTTATTGATTGTCATTGGGATTTAGAGAACAACTTCTAGATTTCATGACCTTAATCATTAACATAGACTTGTAGTATATGTAGATATTCATTATGAATCAAGATTTATAAAAGGGAAGGTTTGGGAATTGATCTACTAACTAGCCAGTCATCTATAGCCCCAAAATAGATACCATTGCCATTCAGGCATCCATAGCCCTGGTGGAAATTACCATAATCACCTTTGCTTAAAAACCTTTTAGATTTTTAATAAGGATTTTATTTTTGTATTTTTTAAATTATATTTAGCTTTTAAGCAAAGGTTGAGAACCATAATTAGCCAAGTGTTTGTTATTTTGTCAAATGTTTGATTTTCTAGACAATCATCCTTGGTAATAGACTTCATTCTAGGCAATAATGTTTTTTAAGTGCTAAAATGAATTTGTTATGATAATTCAAACTTTCACTCAAACACATGAAATCCTTATTGAAATCAAACTTAGATCAAAAATAAGGTTTAAGATTTTTAAGGAATAATTAATCTATATATTAATCTTCATCAATTTCTTAGAAACATAACATTAAGCTCAGAATTTCCAAAATCCATGATCAACCAATATTTAAGATTCATATCCACATTCTTGGTTTATGAATTTATTTTGAGCACTTAGATGGATTTGGACCTTGAAGACCTATCTTGGAAAAGACTTATTGGAAGCAAGAGGATAAAGCAAAGAAATCAAAAACACAAGAAGTAAATAAATATTCACAAACACTATTTACAAATAAGTTATAGGAATGAAACTAATATAAATATACCTACAATAACTCTAACCAATCTTATAGATTACTCCATAGAGAACTCACTGGATATTACCTAACAATGAAAAAATAAAGCATAGCAACTTTGACTTGATGACTCTTTTCACTAGTAAATAGACTCCTTTGGGCTTTGTAATAGATTTTCCAACTATGACACTACAAGACTAAAATAACAAGATTTCCTCCAAGATCAAATGGAAAGATATTTAGTCCACCATACAACCTAGAAACATGATTTCTTCCTCTTGATGGCATCTTCTTGTAGATAGGAGCACTTATATGTTTATGTCTTATAAATGATGTAACTTGGATTCCTATCTCCATTCTCAAGTATATGGATTGAAGATATAGATCTGAGATCCAATAATATTCTTCCCAAATTATTCTTTCTTGCATGAATAATGCTAACTCTACTTCATTCATAGACTAATCATGACTTGTCTCATTCTCATTTAATAATTGTATTGGTAGATCATCTAGTGTGCTTGGATTGATGTCTTCATTAGGCTCCATTTGAGGTAGTGTTCTGTCAAAGTCTTCAACTTCTTGATAGGTATCCAAACTTGGATGCATTACATCATTAATTTCTTCTTGATGAATAACTACAACAACACTTTTTATAAAACATTCTTTAATCTCAATATGAGGTGGGGATGGACTATCAATATTTGCACAAAAAATCTCCAAGTCATCCCAAAAGGTCTCTTCAACATGATCAACTAAAAGGACATGAAATTCATTTTCAATCTTGCCATTTGAAGCATATTGATCACATATTTATAACCTTTTTATGGAGTCATATGAAAGTTTTTGGTCAGCTGCACTTGCTTCATCTTCATCTTATGTAGAGAATGGTATCTCATCTTTCCAATCAAGCTCCATCTCATCTTGCTTTGGGATATACAGAATAACATTGCCTTCTTGAATCTCCAAACCATTGGTGGAATCCTCAAATGAAACATTAATCTATTATTCTATATCATCATGTACCATCTTAATCTCTTTAATTATATTCAAGAAATCATGGTATAACTATTGTCAATGATCATCTTCTTTAGGAACATTATCCATTTCAATAATGAATATATGTGATTTATCCTCATGGCTTCCTTATAAGGAAATATTATCTTGTATTTGAAATATATCAGCTACTATAAATTCTTGAGAAATATTTTGTAACTCATATTCTTTGCCTTCAAGTGTTTCAATGATGATGTCTGATTGATCTTCAATTGAAACACCTTTCAAATCTTTAGGAACTTCATTCATCTCAGATACAACTTATTTAATTGATTCAAAAAGGATAGGCTATTGATCCATAATTGCCATAGTAGATCCCTCCTCTATTTGCATTATTTCTTGAATATCTTTACATGAAGTAAAATATTTGGGCCTTTGAAGAAGGATTAGATGATGAATTATCTTTGGCTTGCTCTTGACTTCAGATTCTTATCTTATGCTTGAATGTCCTTCTTTATCCATTAACTATCGTACTTGATTCCAAATCATGAACTTAGATTTATAAACATCTTGAATTGGACTTGTGGTAGCCATGGGTGTGAAAGAAGAACTAGATAAATCAGCATTACTTCTAGTGTTACTTCCCTTTAGAGGATCTAGATTGTTATCTAATTTAGAATAAGTAGGAGTATAATTTTTATTTGGTGGATTAGAACTTGACATTGGTTTATTTTTTTCTCTATTCCTCAATAGATAAGTCTTCTTCATATACTATTGAAAAGCATGAATCTCCTCTGGAGTATCTTCAGGTTCATTCTCATCTTGAAATGGAAAATCAAAGGTTTCCACCATAAGAGTTGTTTTAGAAAATTTAGATGTATCTAAAGATCCATATGATCCTAAAATATCTTTGTTAGGCACAACTTCAACTATATCCAATTCATCTTGAAATACTTCAAAAGCATTACAAAATTCTATACAGTCTAATTCACCATGTTTTGTATTGTTATGAACCTTGCAATAATTAGCTAAAGCTAAATCACAAATGTTTATTTCAATTATATTATTACTTGTAGATGACTCATTATTATTGTTGTTTTTGTTGATATTGTGAAACCTATTCGTAGTTTTGTTAAACTTCTGATAAGAATAGTTTCTGTTGGAATTCTCCCTAACGTTACCTACCTATTTTTATAATTGAAGAAAATTAGTGCTTAGTTTTTGTACCATTTTTAATATAGAGTAATTTTAATTATTAGGTTCTTCTGAATTGTGGACTTGAGTACTATTAACAATTATTGGCACCATAGCTCATTGATATTGTGGATGGGATCCACTTTTTGTTAGGTATGTGGAGCTAAAAGCTTCACCTAGGAGCATAGACAAACAGGTTCGGGTCTACACAGACGCCGGCGTCGGTCAGGAGCGACCGACATCGGTCAGTTGCAGTTACAGAGGTGCCGACGTCGGCAGGATGGTCGGCCGGCGACGGTCACAGGCGAACAGGCAGGAACCGACGTCGGTTACCTGCGTGTCTAGAAAGCAATTTCCGAGGACAGAAGCGAGTGTTTGCATGATGAGTTTGAGTTGTAGACTCAAGCTCGCGTCTCTATTGTTAGCAATATTATTTTTAGAGCCATTGTTGAAGAGGCTTAACTGTTTGTTGTAAGAGCATGCTTAAGTTTCCTATTTCTATATGTAGGAGAGATCTTCTAAGCTATTGTAAGGATGATGAGAGAGTGTAATTGAGTACGAGTAGAACATTGTGAATGTTTGAAGGACAGTACTTTAGAGAGAGCTCTTAAGGAATAGAGATCTAGTGAGAGATCTTGTGTGCATCTGAGAGAGGTGTGGAAGAACAAAGTTCTTCATTTGTATTCCTATTGTAAAGAGTTTTTAATACAAGTTTTCAGGGTGTTTTCTTGTATATCTTGTTCTGTGCTATTTATCATTCCAGTTACTTATCTATCTGTTTATTTCCGCATTCATTACTTTCATAAGTGTAATCCATTGTTGGTTGATCCCCAACAAGTGGTATCAGAGCTCAGGTTCACTAACAGGTGGTTCAGATCTGTGTAGTGTGTTCGGATTACAGGTTGCTCACAGGGATTTCTGTTTGAGTGGGAGAAGCAATGGCAGAAGAAAGTAAGTTGAGAATGGAAAAGTTTAATGGCAAGAACTATCAGCACTGGAGAATGCAGATAGAGGACTATCTGTATCAGAAGGATCTTTACTTACCGTTAGGTGGGATAGCAAAGAAGCCCAAGGACATGGAGGATGAAGAATGGGAAGTTCTTGACAGAAAGGCTCTTGGGTCTATAAGACTGAGTCTGGCCTCCACTGTGATATCTAATTTGTCACAGGCAAAAACTACGGTAGAGTTAATGACCACGTTAGCTAATTTGTATGAAAAACCCTCCGCTTCAAACAAGGTATATTTGATGAAGCAGTTATTTAATTTGCATATGCAAGAAGGTGGATCTGTTTCTAATCACCTGAATGATTTCCATGGTATTGTTAATCAGTTAAGTTCTGTTAATATTGTATTTGAAGATGAAATAAAGGCTCTTTTAATTTTATGTTCTTTGCCTGAAAGCTGGCATGGCTTGGTAATGGCAGTTTCTAATACTGCTTCTGCTTCGAATATTTTAAAAGTAGAGGATGTGGTTAGTGTTATTTTGAATGAGGAAATTCGCAGGAAAAGCACAGAAGAGACTTCTAGGACATCCGGGAACGCTTTAAATCTCGAGAGCAGAGGAAGGCAAAAAGAAAGGAGCAAGAGGAGATCAAGATCTAAGTCTAAGGGAAGAGGCAGATCCAAATCCAGGAATGGCAGAAGGCCACAATGCTGGAACTGTGGAAAGTTGGGGCACATAAGCAGAGATTGCTGGTCAAAGCCTAAGGAGGACAATCAGCACGAAGGAAAGGAAGAGACAAAGGTTGCAGGTATTGCACAGGATGCTCTTATTTTCTCTTTACATAATAACATAGAATCTTGGGTATTAGATTCTGGTGCATCTTTCCATGCTACCCCTAACAGAGAATATTTCAGTGACTATGTCCATGGAGATTTTGGAATAGTGTACTTAGGGGATGATGAGCCTTGTAAGATTATTGGCAAAGGTAAAGTGCAGCTAAAGATGCAGAATGGCAACACATGGGTGTTGAGGGATGTGATGCATGTCCCTAGTTTGAAGAGAAATCTGATTTCTGCAGGTAAGCTAGGTGATGAGGGTTGTACAGTAACTCTCACAGCAGATTCTTGGAAAGTGACCAAGGGTGCACTTGTTATGGCTAGAGGTAAGAGAGAAGGTACTCTCTATTTGTGTAATTGTATTACTAACAAATCTCCTTCAGTTTTATCTACTTCAGATGTGGATGCTAAATTGTGGCACTCAAGGCTTGGCCACATGAGTGAGAAGGGGATGTCAATCCTTAAGTCTAAAGGTATGCTTTCAGATTTGAAAAGTATGGATCTAGAATTTTGTGAGCATTGTGTGTTTGGAAAACAGAAAAGGGTTAGTTTTCTAAAGACTGGGTCTACTAAGAAAAGGCAGAAGTTGTAGCTTGTTCACACAAACGTGTGGGGACCGGCTCATGTAGCCTCTATTGGCGGATCACAGTACTATGTTACATTCATAGATGACGCCACAAGAAAGGTATGGATCTACTGTATTAAAAAGAAATCTGATGTTTTTGAGACTTTTAAGATATGGAAAGCCATGGTTGAGAATGAAACAGGCAAAAGATTAAAGTGCTTGAGATCTGATAATGGTGGTGAGTTCTGCAGTCTTAAGTTCAAATTGTATTGTTACATAAATGGAATCCGTAGGCAAAGGATGGTTCCAAGGACACCTCAGCAGAATGGTATTGCTGAAAGGATGAACAGGACTATTATGGAGCATGCAAGATGTATGAGATTGCATGCAGGGTTGCCCCTAGAGTTTTGGGCAGAAGCAGTTGACACCGCAGTGTACCTGATCAACAGAGGACCCTCTACAGCTCTAGATGGTGGAATTCCAGAAGAGGCATGGACAGGTAAAAAGGTTGATCTCTCATATCTCAAAGTTTTTGGTTGTGAAGCCTTTGTGCACATAGATAAGGAAAATATAAAGAAGCTTGATGCTAAGTCTATGAGGTGCACGTTTATAGGCTATGGCTCAGATGATTTTGGTTTCAGATTTTGGAATCTAGGAACTAACAAGGTAATCAGGAGCCGTGATGTTGTTTTCAATGAAAGGGTGATGTACAGTGATCAGACAAGGAAGCTAGATCAAGCTGGGTAGAGCAATAATGAGTTGGACGAAATTATGGTCCAAAATGAGCTCGCGGGAAAGAGAAATAATCACTTACAGGAAAACACAGAGACCGACGTCGGCAGGTTTGGCACCGGCATCGGCAGCACAGAAACCGATGTCGGTCATACAGAGACCGACGTCGGCAGACCAGGCACCGGCGTCGGCCAGGAAGAACCGGCGTCGGCCAGTAACAGGTCTACAGGTGGCCGAGGTTGGTCACTATCAAAAAATTTGGGTGGACAGATTGTTGAAAACGAGTCCAAGACACCAATCAGGAGGTCTGAAAGGGTAAGTAAGCCTCCAATTAGATATTCTCCTTCTTTATATTATTTATTGCTAACCGATGGTGGAGAACCAGAAAGTTTTGAAGAAGCTTTACAGGTGGAGTCCAGGAGTAAGTGGGAGCATGGCATGGTTGAGGAGATGGAGTCCTTAAGAGAGAACCAAACATGGGATTTGGTTGAATTGCCAGCTGGTAAGAGAACACTGAAGAACAGGTGGACTTACAGGTTGAAGGAAGGTGAGGATGGTCAGATGAGATACAAGGCCAGATTGGTTGTGAAAGGCTTTGCACAAAAGCCAGGTATTGACTTTGGCGAGATTTTTTCTCCAGTTGTTAAGATGACTTCTATAAGGGTTGTATTGTCTTTGGTTGCTTTTGAGGATTTGCATCTCGAGCATCTAGATGTTAAAATAGTATTTCTTCATGGAGATTTAGATGAGGAAATTTACATGGAACAGCCAGAAGGTTTCGAAGTCAAGGGTAAGGAGAAACTAGTGTGCAGGTTAAAGAAAAGCTTGTATGGCCTCAAGCAAGCTCCAAGGCAATGGTACTTGAAATTTGACAGGTTTATGACTGAGCATGGCTTCAGTAGATGTCAATCAGACCATTGTGTATATTTTAAGAGATTTGATAATGGTAGATACATTATTCTATTGTTGTATGTAGATGACATGTTGGTTGCAGGGTCTCACATGCAGGACATCTCAGAGCTTAAGGTGAAGTTAGCTCAAACGTTTGCCATGAAGGATTTGGGAGCAGCAAAGAAAATCCTTGGCATGAGCATTAAGAGAGACAGAGAAAATCACAGGTTGATATTGTCTCAAGAAGATTATGTGGACAAGGTGTTGAAACGGTTCAACATGCAGGATGCGAAACCGGTAAGCACACCCTTGGCAGGACATTTTAAGTTAAGTAAAGAACAATGTCCCAATTCACATGATGAGGTAGAGTACATGAATAAGGTTCCATATTCTTCCGCGGTAGGAAGTTTGATGTATGCAATGGTGTGTACTAGACCAGATATTGCCCAAGCAGTGGGAGTAGTAAGCAGGTATATGGCCAATCTAGGAAAGGAACATTGGAAAGCAGTACAATGGATCCTTAGATATCTGAGAGGAACCAGCAGTAGACACTTATGCTATGGAGGTTTAGATACCTCTCTACATGGCTATGTAGATTCAGATATGGCAGGGGATTTGGATGGCAGGAGGAGCACCACAGGTTATGTTTTTACTGTAGGTGGAACGGCAGTTAGTTGGATTTCTAAGTTGCAGAAGGTTGTAGCCTTGTCAACTACAGAAGCAGAATACATTGCAGCTACAGAAGCTAGCAAGGAGATGATATGGATGACACGGTTCATGGAAGAGCTTGGAAGGGAGAATGGGAGTTGCAGATTGCATAGTGATAGTCAGAGTGCAATCCATTTGGCAAAGAACTCAGCTTTTCACTCAAGGACCAAGCACATACAGCTAAGGTACCACTTCATACGGCAGGTATTGGAAGATGGTGAGTTGAAGCTGGAGAAGATCCATACAGACATGAATCCTGCTGATATGCTAACAAAGCCAGTTACTAAGGAGAAGTTGAATCTTCGTTCAACTTCTGTTGGTCTTCATGATTGAGTTGAAGATGGAGGAGCTAGAAGATCTTGCTGTACAGGTATTGGTGCAGCTGGTTTATCTCCAAGTGGGAGATTGTTAGGTATGTGGAGCTAAAAGCTTCACCTAGGAGCATAGACAAACAGGTTCGGGTCTACACAGATGCCGGCGTCGGTCAGGAGCGACCGACGTTGGTCAGTTGCAGTTACAGAGGCACCGACGTCGGCAGGATGGTCGGCCGGCGACGGTCACAGGCGAACAGGCAGGAACCGACGTCGGTTACCTGCGTGTCCAAAAAGCGATTTTCGAGGACAGAAGCGAGTGTTTGCATGATGAGTTTGAGTTGTAGACTCAAGCTCGCGTCTCTATTGTTAGCAATATTATTTTTAGAGCCATTGTTGAAGATGCTTAACTGTTTGTTGTAAGAGCATGCTTAAGTTTCCTATTTCTATATGTAGGAGAGATCTTCTAAGCTATTGTAAGGATGATGAGAGAGTGTAATTGAGTACGAGTAGAACATTGTGAATGTTTGAAGGACAGTACTTTAGAGAGAGCTCTTAAGGAATAGAGATCTAGTGAGAGATCTTGTGTGCATCTGAGAGAGGTGTGGAAGAACAAAGTTCTTCATTTGTATTCCTATTGTAAAGAGTTTTTAATACAAGTTTTCAGGGTGTTTTCTTGTATATCTTGTTCTGTGCTATTTATCATTCCAGTTACTTATCTATCTGTTTATTTCCGCATTCATTGCTTTCATAAGTGTAATCCATTGTTGGTTGATCCCCAACACTTTTAGAGTTATTTACCAATCCTAGGTTTTGACCAAGATGAACAAGCATGACTCAAAGGCAATCAGTTTAAAACTAGAGTTTGATTCAAAGTAGGCATGTTCTGATTGGAATTTGGGATGATATTCAATATAGGTAAATTAAGGTTGATATTATGAATATCATATGCTAATTGACCTTGGGGTTGCATATGATCACTGATTTTCACATCTTTAGCATAGGCCAAATCTAATGTATTTATGGCCCCAAAAACTCTTTTCAAAAATATGAAAGTCCTTGGATCCAAAGCATCCTTATAAATCTCTAAAGCTAAATCTTCATCATGATTATAGGGAACTATAGTTCTAATAGACATATTTTGAAATATAGCATTGAAATCTCTAATGGGTTCATTTAAATCTCTCTTCACCTTAGTGAATGGTTGATATAGAACACATGGACTGATGATCTTTCCAAACTGATCAATGAAATAATTTTAGATATCATTTTAGATGATGATGTAATTTTTAGGAAGATTAAGAAACCAATCATATGATGCATCTCTAAAGGTAACTATAAATAACCTACAAGCAACATCTTTATGAACGACATTTAACAATCTTAAGAAAGCCTTAAAAGACTTGATGTGTTCTTCAATAGTAAAAATGCCTCTAGGACTAAATGAAAGTAAATAATTCTATAGATTTCTTGGTAATTCATGTACCTTACTAGGTACATTGATAAAAGATACAACTAACCAAGACATACCTTGATAAGGATTGAATACAATAGAAAAAATAGGTGAAGTAGGTTGAGATTTAGAAACTCTACGTTTTCCTTTATCCACTCTTGTCTTCCTATGAATTTCCAAGGAAAGAAGAGGTAGCTTTATCTCATACCTTGACCTATTTATTATTCATGGCATTTCTATTTTGTAAAATACAAATCCTATTCAAAATATGATGTAGACACCTTATCTTTGCAAAGAATGGTTCAATTCTTACAAATAAATAGGTTTGTATGTTTAGATTTCTAAGTTTAAGTAAAATTTGTTAAAATTCATATAAATATTTCAAAGAAAGATTATTTTTAACTATATTATCTTAAAGATACATCCAAACTTGTGAATATAAGTGATATTTGAACAAAATTACTATCACTAACCTTAAAAAAGTCAAAGTCACAAAGCTTAAGTAACCTTTATAACAATTTCACATAAATCTTCAAAGAATAAATATATTTAGCTAAGTAATACTAAATATTTGTCTAAACCATGAATATCAGTGATCTTTACAAATTTAATTTAATAAAAACACAAATCTACAAAGGATCAACTAATCTTTGAGCAAAATTCACTAAAATTAGCTCAAAATACTTCAGATTCATAAATCTTTAGCTCAGCCCTCCTTCTAGTGCCATTTATCCTACTTGTTGATGCATGTAAATATATCATGAGGTTATGATAGTGTTGAAAACATTTCTTATTTCAAGATTCAAAGAATATTTTTCATGGTTGCTAGTTGTGTTCTTTTGAGATCTGTGGTGGAATAGTGACTGAGCTATTTGACTATTTCATAAAATGATTATATAAGTGGTTATTGGAAGTAATTGTGGTCATAAAGTTTTATGAAGGATGAATGTTGTTTTAGCTAAATATAATGAATAATGATCATAATCTAAAATTTAAAAGTCTGGTCTAGAATGAATATTAATGATGAGAAAGTAAACTATAGTGATTTGATAAAAAAAAATGAGAAAATAGGAAGGGTAAGGTAGAAAGAGAGATGCTTTTGTTTCTTAGTTTAGACATCTTGACAAAGCTCTAATTTCATCAAAGATATGCATCTTCAAACCAATATATGACATGAAATTACCAAATAGTATATATCCTATCATATACCATGAAATGTCTAAGGATATTTGAAAAACATGAAAATTAGAAATCAGATTCACTTTAAAGATTTACTTAAACAAGAAAATCACATTTACACATCTTCCAAAAAAGTAATGATATTGAAATGAATCTAATAACTTTCAATAAACCTAGTATAAAGCTCAAATTAACAACTCTAAATTGATACATGTACATCTAGAATTCATAAAAGTAATTCAAATCTAAATCAGAATAGAGATTTGAGGAAGCAGGCATGATGACAAACAAACAAACAAAATGAGACAATCTTCACATAATGCTCTTATTTATATTATTTGATCCAAAAATAGTTTCTCTAAAAAATTTCTCTCTTTTTAAAATGAGAATATCCCCTTTTATAGGTTGGAATAACAACCTATGGTTAGTCATTATCAAATGGGAAGTAGACATGTGTCAAGGATAGATGTCCTCTTAAAAATATTCTCATACCAATGACACTTTTTAAATGTGACTAACCTATAATCCATGTGTGTTACATATTACACATGCTTTTAAAAAGTAGTATATTCTTTTTAATCATTTACATGGTTTTAGATACAAAAGAATATTTTAAATCAACCCTATTGACTTTGATATACCCCTGTGGTGCCCTTGCTTCTACTTTTGACTTGCTAGATGAACTTGGTAGCTCTCTACTAGAATCTTTTATCAATTATTAGGCCTATTTGACTAGGGATAGTTGGATCTTTAATCAAACCTCCTAGTATCTATATCGATATACCCTCTACATCTGATGACAAGCATAATTCAACCACTTGCTTCAAAGTAGGTCCATAGGTAACCATTTCTATGATTATGATTAAATTATCCACTTGTGAATGATAGTTCAACACTTTTGGATATCTAGTTAGACTCTTTTAAACAACTTTGATTATCAAGCTCTCTCTTCTGATTCAAAGTAGTGAATGCATGAACAATTATAGGGATTTTTCATACTTTTGATGGCTCTTGGGGATTTAACTAAGCTTTAATGGTGGCATACAAACTTTGAATTATTTTTTTTTGATAACCCCAAATCATATTTTGACCTTGTAATTATACATTCACATGCTTTGGTCCATAAAATCTTTTGATCTAATATGTCTACCTATGTGGCATCTCCTTACCACACTATTTATTTAAAAATATGATTATTATCACTTTGGACATGTGTATTCATCTCATCTTGAACATGTGTCTTCATCTTGTGCCCCATGTAGCTTGATAAAATTCACTCCATCGATCTCCTCGAGAGATTCCTAGCCTTGACTTTTAACATTGGTCATTGATCTTTGATTTGGGCTTCTAATATTATGACATTTGGTATCCCCACATGCCTTTTGTGTATCTTACTATCAGTCTTCATTTGGTTAATGCTCTTTTTTCCATGTGGTGGTCTTACTTGCAATCTAGGCTTATTAACTTCTTGACTTGATTTACACCATCAATCTCTATCTACATAGTTGAATGTGTGTCATCAATCTTTGATCTACATGATCAAACATGCATCATTGATATGATAAACATATGATTAAACATAGGCCATTGATCTATTACCAATTTATCATGATTTTGATAATTGGTAGGCCCCATGTTCAATCTCAATATTATTTGACCTATTCTATTCATGTTCATTGTTATATCTCCATCTACACAATTGAACATGTGTCATAGATCTACCTTGACTTATTAACCCAGTCTTCAACATGGATCATCAATCAAAATTTGTTTATAAGAATACACTTGTCAATCTTGATCTAGGGTACTTTGTCTTATTCACTTCAGTTGATCACCCACATGCCATTAATCTTTGATCCAATTGAATGAGGTTTCAACACTTGATAATCTTGCATTCAATTCACATCTATGAATAATAAAATCAAATAATAAGTTCTCAGGACATATAATGACTTAGCATAAATATTATATTAAGTTTTTAATTAATTAATAAACTCGATCAAAACTTAGGCTAAAATTAAACTAAGACTAAGATGGAATAAAGTGACCCATCAAAAATATGAATCCATTTAATAATAACTTAGGATAAAGTAATTTAGACTAAGTTTTTGAACATTTTTTAAACTCAAATTTAATTAATCAATTAATGACCAAATGTTAACATAATGACTTGAATGGGACCATATTAGTTAATCAACTAAGGGTCAAATTAATATTGAAAAATAAAACCATGAAAATTTGTTCATTCTAATGAAGATCCATTGATCTTACAAGATAAAACACAAGGGTAAATGTTAGAAATATTAGATGAGATCAAATAAAACTTATGTGTTAGTATGTCAATGTAAGCTAAATCAAAACATGATACTCAATAATGTACTTTGATCAAGTTGAATGCCTAATCTATAGCATAATTTGTAAAATTTAAACAAGGGTCCTCATTTTTAGAAATGGGGGATTTTGAACTCAAAAACCTCCTCTCACCAAGACATTGGACTCAAATTCTCTCTCTCTCTCTCTCTCTCTCTCTCTCTCTCTCTCTCTCTCTCTCTCTCTCTCTCTCTCTCTCTCTCTCTCTCTCTCTCCTCTCTCTCTCTCTCTCTCCTCTCTCTTCTCTCCTCTCTCTCTCTCTCTCTCTCTCTCCCCCCCCCCTAAAGTACCAAATGAAAACATGTTGCTTTTTTTGAGATGCCAAGGAGGCCAATGGATAAAAAGAGTAGGTTATTGAATTGTTCAGCTTTGTACCTCCATGTTTTTCATATATTTTGGCCTAGAAATACCATGGGGACCCTATATTAGATTTTTCACCTTGTCAACCATCACGAATCCTAAGTAAAAGACCACTTAAAGCATGATTTTCTAAATA